>JAHZMZ010005221.1:0-27872 GCA_027743805.1 Lepidocyrtoides sp. E14
CATGATGGCTCAAGTATAATGACAATGAACCATGATGGCTCAAGTATAATGGCAATGAACCATGATGGCTCAAGTATGATGACAATGAACCATGATGGGTCAAGTATAATGACATTGAATCGTGTTTGGTCAAGTATAGTGATATTGAACCATGATGCTTCAAGGTTAGTGACATTGAACCATCATGGTTCAAGTATAATGATATTGGACCATGATGGTTCAAAAGATGATTCATGACCGTTCAGGAAAATAGGAGAAATTTTGAATCACGATGGTCTAAAAAACTTTTCAACATTGTGAACCGTGCCTTGCAAATTCGTGTTTTAAATATTTGAATCATGATGAACCAAGGAGTGAGGTGCATGTTTTAAGTATAATCATAATGTACCATGATGGTTCAAGTTTAATGATATTGAACCATGATTGTTCAAATAGAATGATTTTGTACAATAATGGTAAAGAAAATTGTATCAAGATGGTTCAAATCTATTCAAAGAAATCAATAATAATGGTTCAAATATATCGTAAAAATTTCGAATCAAGAAGGTTCAAAAGACCAATCAAAACTTCCAACCAAGCCTTGTTATATGACATTATAAGCAGTTGAACCATGATGGCTCAAAAATTTTGATAAAAGTTAAATTATGATGGTTCAAAAACAGGCTTAAAAGTTTAATCATAATTTTAAAAAAATGTTTCAATCATGAAGATTCAAACTTGTTACTGAAAATCTAATCATGATGGTTTACAAAACCATTGAGAATTTTGAACCATGCCTTCTAAAGTCATGTTAAAAAAAGGTTGAACCATGATGGTTCAAAGATTTTGAAAGAAGTTCAATCATGATGGTTCAAAAGCAGGCTTAAAAATTTAATCATAATTTTTAAAAAATATTTCAATCTTGAAGATTCAAGCTTATTACTGAAAATCTAATCATGATGGCTCAAAAAAAATTGAGAATTTTGAACCATGCCTTATAAATTGATGTTAAAAAAAGTTGAACCGTGATGGTTCAAAAATTTTGAAAAAAGTTCAATCATGATGACTTGAGAGCTTTGTAAAAGTTGAATCATATGGTTAGAAAAATAAAGGTAGAGAGACGGAACACGGACACCCAAAGTGTGATAATAAGCTCTTCTGCATGAACCATGCAGCGAGCTAATAATATACTGTTATGATTGCTAGCCTTACTTTTTACATTGAACTGAAATAAGTCTCGTTATTTATCACGTTAAAAGTTAAGAGACAGTAATAGTGCTTGCATTTGTTTTTGTGAGCTAAATGTAAGTACTAGGGAAAATAATTTACATTGGAGACTAAACATGTTATGTTTTAGAGAATGATCAAAAAAGTTTGCACAACCGAAATATGTTCCCACACTAAAGTAAATGCAAACTACTGAAAAGTATTTGTATCAGTTAAAATATTGTGCATGCAAATTTGCAATAGATATATTTGGAATACAAAACCCAGAAGACTGTTATCATATCAGATTCTTCAAGGATCTTCTTTATATGAATACTTCAACTTTATAATGTTAAAAGAGTAACAAACAAGGAAAAAGATTTGTAAATACGTGAGAAGAAACATTATTCTTGTTAAAGTTGCTAACAAGATCTAGTTTGTAAGTTAGAATCAGAGTTAGAGCATATTTTATGAGGAAATGAAGCAAAACTTGTACAGAATCATTTGATAAAACGGAAAAGTTAAACGATTATTTTACCATTTTAACATTATAACTTTTAATATTTCTAAAAATATACAAGCCATCATTACAGAAGCTCGATACAGTTATTACAAGTTAACCTCAGCATTATGCATCTATGCTAGAAATAACATGAATGTGAACGATTTTTTCTAGTTTACACCAGTTCTCTGCGCTTCGAGAAATGATACTAAATATTCGACTGACTGACTGTCGGGTATGGAAGTGAACATATACCTTCATACCTACTACCTTGTTCGGGTGAACGGGTTGTCGGATTTGGCGACTGTGACTCCAATGTTGTTTCGAATGATGAAATGAGGAGGGCGTAGCTGTTATGCGTAGTAAAATGATAGAAATATATTCCCTCAAGATTTATCAGAAATCTGTGGTGGAGTAGCTACATTTTAGACAAAGAATTGCTGTACACACTTGAAGTGTACTGAATTTATTGTCAGTGTAAAATGTAGGGAGTAACTACTTGCCATAGAACAAGGAAGCAGTGTTCTTGTCAATAGAAAAGAGCGAAGTGAATAAAGTGGACAAACATCGTCAGAATGAAAACTTCAGTACCTTACAAAAATAGGTTACAAAAAATATTGAGGTCACAAAAACGCTTAAATTTAAGACGTTGACTTAAGTGAACAACAGCATTGATTTTAGGGATTACAGTAAGTCACAGATAATTAGCATGAACTAGATAAAGGTCCTCTTACATGAATAATTATAACATAAAATTAGTATGCAGGCATGAAGTGCCTTTGTATGTACATAAAATTCATGAAAAGGTTCAATGAAGGCAGAGTGCCTTTTTAGGTACATAGAAATTTGACGATACGAAACAATATAATGGAAACATTATGCATCTATGCTAGAAATAACTTGAATGTGAACGATTTTTTCTAGTTTACACCAGTTCTCTGCGCTTCGAGAAATGATACTAAATATTCCACCGACTGACTGTCTGGTATGGAAGTGAACAAATACCTTCACACCTACTACCTACACCAACTTAGTTTTGAATGAAATATTAAAATATAGTACAAGATATGCATAACCAAGTGACGAACAAGAAAATATCTCGCTCGATAACTTTTTACCATTGGCTCGCAGTTCAAAGATTATCTTTCATAATTGTCGCATTTATTTCGGTATTCCCATTCATTCTCTTATTTACAATGAATGATATGTACATAAACCACAACGATACAATTTTTTATATATATGATGGTTAACAGTGTGCATTGTGAACTATCACCAAATTTAATAAACTTCTATAGATTCACACATGAGCAAAATGGTAACATGGGTGTAATGCTATATACAGTATATTATGATAGTGATATACTTTTAATGTAGCGCAATTTCACCAAAGAATCCCCACGGCTAAAGTATGTATGCTTAAAGTATTAATAAAAAATGATAGTAGACTTGATGTTA
The DNA here is from genome assembly GCA_027743805.1 of Lepidocyrtoides sp. E14. Taxonomy (NCBI): domain Eukaryota; kingdom Metazoa; phylum Arthropoda; class Collembola; order Entomobryomorpha; family Entomobryidae; genus Lepidocyrtoides; species Lepidocyrtoides sp. E14. Next base: position 3,146 of record JAHZMZ010005221.1, read on the forward strand.
AATTAATTGACAAACAGTAAATCACCTCACCGCAACGTCGACATACCAGAAATCCTACACATACAGCCGCTATCTTTATACACTACATCCATACAGCTTCGATAACCTAAAAAACGTACTGTTTGACTACATTAAACTAAAAGCGATACAAGAACAATGCAAATCACAACTCATACTCATGAGTAGTCATGATAAATCACGGCAAACAAGCCTTAACATTCAAAACCGAAGAAAGTCAACAAACAATAAGATCAACGCTATAAACTTATTCAGCCCACAAAAACCTGTCTGTGTTTTATCTGTACCGCGTCTTTGAATCCAATTATTAAAACGTCATTAACTTTCCTGACTTTCATGGTACATAAAACCCTCTTTCTGTCAAAAGCTCGTATGTTTGTCGTTATACCAGAAATACTTTTAAAGTATGCTTGAATGTGCATTGCATTCTTCTCTTTAACATCTAAATTGTCATCATAAACTTTGACTCAAACTAATAAAATCTTAATTGTAGCATGGGATGCCCAAATTATGTATACGGGATTTTGGCGTAAGAATTTATAAAACTGTGTGTATAGTCATAGTCTATCCAATTCAATCCAGTGATCACATTGTGTAATGACTAGGTATGATGTGAATAATAGGATCCATAAAAACATGTTGGCATAATATTATGGAATAGTAAACAGAAGTAGAGCATTAGTTGTTATGCCTTATGCCACAGAGATGACCAGCATTTTCAGTCTCGCTTCTCCCCGATCCAATTCAAAGTCACTAACACTAACAAAACAAACCATTGATGGACAAAATTGTACCGATTGATGTGAGTCACTGGATACCCGGATAAGCTTTATTTTATTGCTACTTTCACTCCCATCTTTGAATTTCCACTAGCAAATTTCCTTTATATGCGGAACATGTTCAGTTTTTACTGAAAAACTTCAACAGAAAGTGTACTGCCTTCGCTGTATAAAAATTTACCCAAGCTGAACACGTTTGTGTCATATGAATGAAGCCAGAGAATGAGTTGTAAAAGATAAATAATGTGGTTTCCCAATAAAAGGAAAAATACTCTTGGAAAAAGAAAAAGGGCTGTCTATAGCTGGCTGATTTTGCAGTCAGTTCTCATGCTAGTAGTTTATTCATCATCATAGAGAAAAATTGCACCATGTGCCAATGCCAAGTATAGTTTCATGACTGATTGAGACTATCATCATTAAAGTAAAAGCATGCGCTAATATTTTACCCTGTCAAGAAGACGAAAAGCTATTTCTGTTGGTTCACGGAATATTATAGTTCTTTTGAAGAATTCATCATGTTTTATGTTGTAAACTTCTTAATTTATTGTTATTACAAGAAGGCATGAATGAAACATTTGGGTTTATGCATTTCCTATGTTCACCTTCACATTCCGTCTGGACGTGAATACCCACAAACACACTATACCTGCTAGGGCTTTGGCATGAGCATAGGAGGAGGTACTTGTGTACACTAGAAAATTCATGAGATCTTTGCAGACAGACTTTTAAAAAATAACGATGATGGCACATGCATGCAATACCAAGTTCGAGAAACCAATACAAAAAATGCACCTTGTCGTACTTTCGTTGAAAAATTGAGTCTAGGCGGACTTGACTTTATCATTATTTACTATTATTTTTCATGTAAAATATACCGCAATAGCACTGCAATATTATCTGCTTCTACTGACCCTCCTTTCCGAAATTCGACCGTTAACTTGAATGTCGAGAAAGTGATGGAACCACCTTAAATGTGGTTTATCTCAAAAGTTTTACAAAATTTACACGAGTTTGCTCTGCGCTCACAATGTGTCGGTAATGTTTAAACTTTGTTTGTACTTTAATACAAATAAAGCTAGATGAAAGTGGTAATCACAAAAAGGAGTTTTGGTTCAAGAAAAACTCCCCGTTTTGACAATACCATTAAAAGGATATGGAAAAAATAAACCTTGAAAAAAAGAACTGTACAACAGCAATAACAACAATATTCTACATGTATCTTTCAAATAGCTAACCAGACATGCTGATGCATCTAAAAAAAACTCCCAGGTGAAAACTAAGTAAATACTTTCATGTGTACGAGTTTGAGTGAAAAATAGGTTCTGTAATAGAGAGCAAAGAGCAGCAGGTAGACCACGGTTGCTACTTTTGTGGTTTGATGAAAAGCCTGTAAATTGAACTTACCACTTCTTCTTTAGTAACGTGTTTTTCCTTGGATGCAGACGAGTTGTGCATCATCGGGGACACATCTCAAAGACGGGGTTAACCTTTTGTGACTTGCCTCTTTTCTCCTCTTTTCACTGCATGGGTTTTGGCATGGAATTTTCTCTTTCCCACTTTTTTTTGGCTTTTGACTCATGAAACACCTTTTTTGTCTTCCTTACCTTGTCGAGTTAGCACCAGATAGAGTACAGCACATCACAGTTACTACTGTTGCCTCAGGGGACTGATAAGTACATTGAGATGAAACCAAAACAATTTTTCATTCTCACCTTTTCTCCTAGTGATCCGGTTCCAGGTACAAACTTGCCACTGTGCTAACATTTTTATTTACCTCTATCTACTAACATTTTCAGATACACTGTTGCCATTTTTTCCTTGAAAATTTAATATATTTTTAGACTTCTCAAAAACGGATTTTTTCGTCTTGTACAAGTCTTTCATGTATCGGAAGTAGATTTCAGCGTAAATACAAACATACAATTTGGCTAACCATGGTTCATCAGCTTAGATTTATCATACTGTTCCTCGTCATATTTTCCTTTGAAATCAAAATAAAAAATGGGAGAGAAAGAACTTGGTGTGTGCTTGGTTTTGAAGCATCTGTAACTGTACAGGCTGGCAAGAAAAAAGACAACACAATGACACGATCAATTTGCGTAAGAGACTTAACAGAGAGTAAGCATTTCTTTTAGCGTAAAAACTAAACCGTGTTGAATCAGATATATAGGACTAGAGCAGTAAAATGTAAGCTTGCAAATCCAACAGCTAAGAAGAGACATAAGTGTACTGTGCACATAATGTACCCATGCAAGCATTTGTAAAACAAATAATGTAATTTGTAAAATACAGCTCCTCCACTCAGCTATCATTTTTCCTCCTAATTAATATTAAAGCATTGAGATGAACAGTTGATGAAACTGTTTTTATCACAGATGACGGATACTTAATATATTTTTAAGCAAAAATAAATTATACAAAATGTTGTTGTTTCAAAGTTTAGCCATTGTTGACTTTAACAAAGTGTGTCACAACTTTTTTAGTCAACCTAAAAGCAAAGTTTCTGCAGTAAATAAATATAATACATTGAAGCTTCAACGGAGTATTTTATCATCAACAAGATATGAGATCTGAAACGCTAAGTAAATGCTCCCGCTCTCCTCCTAGTCACTCTTTTGTACAATTTGTGTCACAAAACTGCTTCTGTACAGAAATATGCAGCTTGCCAGTTGAATGGAGAAAACTGAACAGATTTAAACATCTTTCAGTTATAATGCTGCCACTTTCACAAAATAACAGTATAAAACAAAAACGCTCAGCTCACAGTTTTACTTTTTCTGATTGTATGTATAAATATTGTTTCAACCCATAACCATTGAAAGTTTTCATCGTTAGTTGCACACGTACTACAACCTGCAACTACTGCTTAAATTTCAAATTTAGGGTTTAACATGTCCTAAAACTCCATAATGATTGTAGATGAAAAGGATGAACTGTAAATACATACCGAAATTCGAGTGCAAAACTTTTAGAACCTATTCTTACGGAACATATTATCTGATTTATTTTAGTTATATATTTTCAAACAGTTCTATAATGTTCTTTTTTGTCTTTTGTCTGTTTTTTAAATTTTAACTCGAAGCTAAGGTCTATTACCATACTTAAAAATAACACAACAGCAGAAAACAATTAACCAAATACTGTTATTGTATCTGGTCATACAACGCAGTATAATAAAATCGATAGGGTATCAATTATCAATATTGCTTACTGTATAATATTATGTCAATTACTCTTCACTTCGTCTCGGTCACTCAAATAGCATCATAAACTGACTGACTAAGAAATCTGTTTCGTATACACAGGAGGCTCTTCTAATAACATCAAAATATTATCCTGTCTTCTGAGAAGGTTTTGCTCCCTATTTCTCATTCTCAGTTATCATTCTATTTTCTAAGTACTAACTTGCCCCTGTAAAGTAAAAGCTTTTTACGAAAAACCTAGTCCTTGGTGTAGCAAAAACTTTGGCTAACCAGTAACCAAAAGGAAACTACCTTGCACCATTACATTTTCTGCTTTCACTTTACATTTATGCATGAATGATGAAACCTACCATGCCGGTATTCGGTGACTCTGTGTCTCGGATACACTTTCCAGCTCATTGATATGGAATGAACGGAATAAAGGTGAGCCGCACAGCCAGTATACATTGTAAAAATCTGAAATTTCCTACCCCTCTTCCTTTCCAGAAATAAAAAAAGCCCTTTGGAAAAGAAATGTGTCATATGCAACAAACCAGTTATACTCTTAAAAATAGCAGTTTTTACTCAAGTTTACGTGATGTAGAGACTATACTGTACTAACCAGAATGATTGTTACTTGTAACTGGAGAGAATGGTCAGATGACAATACTATTCCCAATAATAGCAGAGCTCTGTTTGCAGCTAGAGATGATGGAGTTTGGAAAAGTAGTGGGTAAAGTATACAATAATTTTATCTCAACAGGATGAAGCACATTAAATATTAAATATGCTGAATAAATGCTCCATACTATGCCTGTACCATATAATAGGTAATAAACATACAAAAATACAGGCTATCTTCCACAAAAGAACATTTAGTTGCTCCTTAGGTGAGGTAAAAAACCGTAATATGCTCCTTCCAAATTCTGGTGTTCCTTCTCAGCGCTTGTTACATGGCATTTGTTCCCGGCGGCCAAACTCATACTCATAACCAACCCATAAAGTTTACAGGCAGTTTTTTTGGCGAGTCCATGCTATCTTGAGAAGATGAGAGAAAGAGAAAAGGGGATGTTCATAACCATAATATTTTCATGCTGGTGTGTAGCTGCAAATATATTTTTACAATTTATACTTAGGTACACGTACGGATCTTGTTCTTTATCTTTGCTACAAACTTGTATTTTAATGCTGATACACGCAGGTACATCAGCATCATAGTACTCTGCTTAACATTTTGCAGCGTTTACTGGTGACTCACCAGTGGTGAGAGACCACAACTGCGTGTATATATGCGGTGTTGTAAGCTCGCTACGTTTTCTCACAGAGAGTTCTTTTATTGCATTAAGGATCAAGGCTTGTCAATTGGCTTGCCCTTGCTTTCCAAGTTTTCTCTCAATTTTCCCAATTCTCCCCTTTTCTTTCTCCACTTTAGCTAAAAGTCTCTCTTAGCATCCACTCGTTTTTCACGAGTGTGATTTGGATGACGATGATGGTAATGGTGATCACGAGCTAGAGCAGCGGTAGGAAATCGCCAGACTGGCTAAAACGTGGCCACCACGGCTGTATGGTTTTCGACGTGTAATGGCATAAAATAGGCAATGATGCCTGATACATATTACTCCTTGTGGCGAGAAAAAAAATATCTTTTTGCTGTGTGGTGTAATAATGTACCTGCCTCTGCTTCTCACCTTAAGTATTTATTAGCATGCATCACATGAAAAATAGGTATACCAACAAAAATATGCAATGTTAATATAAGAATGAAAATATTTTGAGTTTTTTTTTTGCCGTACGCTAAGCTCAGTTGGCCGAGTTGGCGCATTGATAGAAATATTCACTCTTCCTTTTATTTCTTCACCTGTCCGTCTTCTCACTCACAAGTTACAAGTAATATGTGTCTACATCAATATCTCGTTGCTCTCCTTCTTTTAAACTGTTCGCTCAGTTAGCCAGTAGCCATGCCATAACCCACTTTACCTCTTCCAGAGGAGACTGTCTGTCAGGGGACTCCATCATGCTCTTTCCATGAAAGAAAAGTAATGTTTTTACAGCTGTCGTTTTAAAAACATGTCGATGCTTTACTTAAATATAGTGAGTCAGTGAGTGAGGCGGGCACAGATATCTACAAACTTGTGTATCACCCATGCAAAGCAAAGTCTTATCAAAATGTCTTTCCACGATATAGATATTTGTCTCTCTTTCGCCACTCATTCTTGTGCTTATACGCGAGGATTCATGCACAAAAGATCTATCATCTTTTGCTATTTTTCTTCTTTACATAACATGATGTGAAAATCTGCAAGCAAAAGCTTTGTATTATTTCTCCATCTGGATCATTATGGTAAATATTTGCAAAAATGTTTTATAGAGTTGGAGCGAGTGCCCAGAATATTACTATAATAACATTTTACTGGTATAGCCATTCACTGAAAAAAAAATCTGTATGAAACTGCATTGTGGTATGCACGTATACAGCAATGGAATAATAAAAAGAAACCTGGTATATTCAAGTAGTAGAGTCACAACAACACAAATTCAAAGCATAAACAAACGCGTTTCCCTTTTCCATAAACGCATTATAGTGCAGTAGTTTTTCTCGTTGACATTTCATGCTTCATCCATTTCTCTTTCTTAGGATTTTAGTACCTAATATGGAGAGCGAAAAAACAAATGCGTGTATGTAGGGATATAAATACTTACACAATTTTTTCTTCTCCTTTTTATGCACTTACACTTCTCATCGAACAAGACATCTTACAAGAAGAAAAAAATCATGAGGATGGGATGGATACTTTATAAAGCATGTGCACAAGAGCATTTATTACTTTTACGTAGAACGCGTGTTATCATTGGTTATGTTGTAACAAAAACTGAGAATCTTCTTACTTGTTCTTCTAGTGCTGTACATTCTCCCTAAAGACGAGGTATAATCGCACGCGGATTTAGATTTTCCTACCTGATATAACGCGAGAACTTTCAGCCTGATAGACAAGTGAAAGTGAACGGCAGAGAATAATACAATTTTTTAGGAAAAGACGTGACTGGGAATTGAGTAAATCTTTCTTCTACGTATTTACTCCTGAGAATCTTTTGAAAAAGCTTGGTAAAACAGTATAGTCTGACAGAACGACATGAACATGGGCTAAAACGAGTACTACCATGAAAAAAAGGTACATAAATCGAGAGAGATGAGGAAATGGCTTACTTGTTTTCACCAGGTATGTATAATATACCTATCATTACTGCCAACTACGCCGTGATAGCTCACAAACACACGCAAATGCTTTTTACTACGCTTTCACAACGGTTTTTGATATTGATGGGGAATGAATGGAGAGATTTGATTTTAAGCAGCCCGGGCTACATCTTCACACATCCCGTTTTTTCCTTCTTTCAATTTTCGGTTGAATAGATACATGTCAAAAGATTACATGAGGTAACAAACTCAAGGATGAAGAAGGCACATAGCTGTATAAATAGTAGGACAATAATCTTCAGAGTTTTGTATCATCAGAAGCATCAATGTAAAAGCCTTGCTGAAGGATATTTATTGTCGATAGGGTAGGATAATATAGTGCAAAAATGGAGCAGGACGAGAAGTAGAAAAGATGGGGAAATATTCACTCTGAGAAAACGGATTATTATTGGTGCTGCATGAAAAATTACAAGTGTAGATGCTTTTATTTTCTCTTTTTTCATTGTTATGATATTTCAATGTATTTTCCATTTTCTTTCTTTCTCGCTCTCTTCTCAGTTTTCTCTGAAAAGATAAACTTGTCAAGAATCGGTTCCAAAAGTCTGTGGTATTCGTTGGTAGGTGAAACGTACATAAATTTTACCGTATTATCGGATTCATATGCGTGTTTGTTAGTATAAGATATACTCACTCAATTTGTAAGTGAAGTGCACTTGATGGTCGTAGTAGTAATAAGTAGTAAGTCGTGGAGGAATCAAACTAATGGAAAGAATAAAGAATAGGATGATGATAGTGTAAAGAATCTAGAAAAATACAAAAAACTGGTTGATAGTCTAAGAGCTTGTTTTTGTTCAGGCGTTTTGTAGAGTGCTGTGAATATTAGGGAAAATTCAATGGATTATGGAGACGACCATAAAAGATGAAATTGATTTATGGGATATTTTATTGAATGGATTAGGCTACGTTATATATTCCAAATAACATTACGCAAGATGCATTTATGAATACTCAAAAGAACTGTGGGGAATTTTCTGCAACGAAAATCTGTACAAACATAGGTATGTATTTCAATGTATATAAATAATCTTTAGCAAAATCAGTGTCCACTTAAATATGCTTTGTAAATCTATTACTAAATAGGTAATTCCTTGAAAATACTTCTAGTGTAAAAACTCACTAAATTGACATTTAAAAGGTTATCGTTCTGTCGTGTTATCAATACCAACTTAATACTTTTTAGAATAAGAAAAAACATGGGATATTATAACAACTTATGGTACTGTGATTATATTCAACGAAAAAATTTTTAGCTTTGAATTTTTATAAAGGCAGAAAGTTTTTTAGATGAAATTCTTATTCATACAGAATGTAACGCATTTTTTGTAAATAAAAAGCACATTATACAATGTAAACAAAAACTACAATGTAATATTTAAAGATTAAAAGTTATCTCCGTTTTCTTAACGAGGCGAATATACTGGGAAAATTAAGCACAGTAAGAGTTATATTAATATTTCATTATGCCCCAAAATGTGTGTTGGTCGCTGTTTTTACTAACGTGAGTCGTTTACTGATACAATATTTGCCACTGATGGTGTAATCAGGGTTTGCATCGAGCGGAAAAACAATTTTTCTTGTGTATTTTATTGATGCATGCTCGTTATATATATATATAGTTATATATATATAACGAGCATATAACACGGAGGTAAATATCGATGAAATGAAAGTGTAGCAAACAAAACTACTCTAAGTATAGACAACGTATAATTGACCTGTAATTATTTCAAATTTCAGTGTACGTCTTTTGTTAACTCAATTTAAATAATGATCGATACTGATACAAAAAACAAGTTAGTAAAAATCTATACGGTCTATCGGAAATTCATGAAACGTATAAACAATCGTTTAGCTTGTTCTAAACATTTTAAAAGTTAATCAATACCTGAATCCAACCCATTATTACTCAAAATCTATACTCTATAAAATTAAAGTCTGTAGAAGTAATTAACACTGTACTGTGGCATTAATTACCTTGCACAGTACTGCAAAGATATCCACAGCCTGAGATACACTATTTAATGACCGAAATGCAGCATTCTTTGGAAAACTCGGGCGATTCCCATTGGAAGCTACTAGTATGAATAGGTATATAACAAATTATTAATTTAGAAAGAATAAAAAATTGCGTCGTCCTGTATAAAAGTTTGTAGATCCAAATTATTATCCTTTCCTGTTTACGGTATCTCAAGCTATTCATTTGTACATACCTTGTGAAATACGTATATAAATTAATAACATTTCCCTAAGCGTGAAAACATTTCCAGGGTTTATAATGAATGGTGCATTTTCTAACAAATTTTGTAATAGAATCCCCAAACCACATTGTATGATTTTATCAGTAACCTCACACATAACGAAGTTACTAGTCATTTTCTCAACTTTTGGGCATTTTGGTAGCAAAAATGTTGCCTTCAAGGATACAGTGCATGGTACTATTCTGCCTACATAATGAAACTTTCAGAGCAGTTATGGATCGCACCAAAGAAAACTTGCAACATTCAATCAATTATCAATTAGTGTGTTTTCAAGGTCATATCTTTTGCCAACGGTTCAATGTGTATGCATATTGCATTTAGTGGCTTATGGCTTCAATCGTCAACCGCACGTATCTCACTATGAACACTACAGTAGCATACAAGCAACAAGAATAGACATACCTAGGCGAAAACGTCATTTATGTAAGAAAATGTGATAGTTTGGCAAAGAGGGTATTAAAAACTTTTAAAATTAGCGTTTTGTACCTTTGAATGGAGTCAGCAGGATCGCGAAGTTTTTTCGTTTTCGTATGAACAATTTAGGATAAATTAATTACTCCAAATCAAACTTTGAAATTACATGGAAAAGTTTAACGTACAAGTATATAGCTACGAATTTTTCTTAAGTAAGTGTTTAAAAAATGAGGACTTTCTCTAATTCATTTCTGCACATAATAATTAGAGTACGAGTCTACAATGGAGTTTGTTAGTTTTTGAAAGATGTTATACTAGTATCGATATTGCATTTTTATTAAGTTTCTAAAGCTTGAAAAGATGCAATGATTATAGCATATAATGTCTCTATAAACCACTTTGATATTTGTAGGTGCCTTTGAAGTAGCTGCAAGTTGCAATGGAACGGGAATAAGCTTTTGCAATATTATTGATCCTAAATGTGATAAAATTTTGTGATGTAGTTGAAATGAACAGACTAATCAAATAGATGCAATGCAAAAGTCCACACACAAATTTCACATTCAATGGTTTTGATATGCTGTAAGAATAAGCTCTTCTGCATGCCATGCAGCGAGCTAATAATTGATGGACAAGATGAATGATACGATGAAAAAATATTTTATAGTTTTTCAGCTTTTTGCGAGAACAGGGTAGTACTTTATTAATTAATTTTTTGTTTTCAGCTTTACATACATTCTGTTGTAACGGCTCGTCCGCCTACTATGCATACTTGTACAAATTCGAATTCTTACTTTAAACTTTAATAATAAAGATTAAGTAGTATATTATGTACTTTTATATTTACATGCACATTTCTTTGTTGTATTTTTAAGCAAACTCTTATATTTGTACATTATATTATACATGTGCACTGTCGCATATAAAATATATATATATATAATCTTTTCTAATTTATGTACTGCTAAAGTTAAAAATAGTTTAAAGCAATATCTAAGTCTGTAATTGAACAAATTCTACTACCTTTATAAAGCAGATACGTCGGTAATACACATAAATATTGCTGTAGATGTCCCTGAAACTTTTATGACATATGTATGGCATACATCATGTATGTACACTTTTACTGAAATGTCATCAGTTGCAACTAATAATAATTATAATTTGTATTGCAATCAAAAGTAAACTTTACCTTTCGAATGGAAAGTTTCCACGCATCCAAATTGATTGTTTAGTTTAGGTGTAAATTGTAATTTCATCCAACTACATCCATTCAAAAGTAATATTATAAAGTAGTTATTCCATCTACAACTGTGTGGCGTAAGGATGTAATTTTATTAAGAAACGTTGAGGGAGTCGATAATAAAGCGATAATAAATAATGGCACGAAATGGTTTTTAATACGAAGGTAGCACAGCCAATTTCAATAATAATTGCACCATACCTATTAATAATTATACCTACATTAAAAATCGATGTCGAGTGGGTAGCGTTATACTCATAGTATTGACCTTGCAAAGAGTGGAGAAATCTGTAGTACACGTACATAGAGGTTAAAGTATTTAATATATACGCAACAATGTAGTTAAAAGTTAATTTAAAGCTACGGATAATTTTCTACAAAATACAAAACTATGTAGCAAAAGGTAAGCACAAATACTCGTGAAAGTTTAGCGAACAAAGAACATGTTTACTCTGCAGCCTGTGTCTTCAATTCCAAATACTGGAATGGAACATGTATTGTTCTGTTTTTGTGTTCAACCATAAGGTGGCCACGTCGAGACGACGCTCCAACTACCAGTACTTTCTCCCCTTTCAATAAGCGTATGTCTGCTGTTGTACTTTCATCTGAAAAACAGGCAAAAATAAAAACTTTTATACATCATAATACTTTTGAAGTAAAAAAGGAAATTATTGTTTAAGTTATATTTTTTACCTGGAAAAGTCATTTTCATTATTCTTGTTTGTGGATAGCCTAATTTCGTATTTCCGGCAACTGTATACGAACGGCTGGGAGGAAGTGGCGGAGGACGTTCCTGCATAAAAACATAAAATAATTATTACTTGCTAGCTTATTTGTTATCCCACCGCTAAATGATAAAAAATGATACAATAAAGTTCAAAGCCATAATATTATGTACCATATCTAATCCAAACATATTGCAAGTTTGCTGGACCAGTTTGGCATCGCATCTATCCATAACGTCTGGAGGTGGAGTTCCCATTATTGGTTGAGGACGGGGTCGTCCACCACCATTACCCGTACTTGCATTGGTACTGCTGCAAACGCTACCGGGGGGATTAGAATGTGGATATCCCAAGCCCGCTCCTGGACTATTGCTACTATTACAACTTCCTTCACCACCGGAAACAGGGCTAATAGCAGCACCAGATGCATTGCTGTTGCTCCTTGATGGGACAATATTTGGTACGCTCTTGGCTGAAGTGATACTGGTAGTGCCGGCAGTGGATGGTAAATGAGAACCCATACTACCAGAGCGCGGTGCAGGTACAGGATGAATATTTGTAGAAGAAGTGCCATTTTCTAAATGAGTTGTCATTGGAAAGGCCCCATCTACACCAATTTTATATCCTTTTCCGGTATGTTGACCTGATTCATTATTGTTTGTAGGAATAGGTGGTAAAATTTGTTGAAGAGGTGGCAGTGACGATGTTGGTCCTCTTGAAACATTATTTTGATTGTTGATGCTTGTCATTGGATGATTGACTGTATTTAGAAAGCTTGTACTAGTAATTATTGCATGACCCACTGATTCATGGTGTGTAGTAGACCTTGCCGTCATTAAACCATTTGACTTTGGAACAGCATGCGCTGGAGGCATTGGGGGAACAAAGTTTGGAGGAGGGACAGGTGGAGGCATTTGCTGCTGATGTCTTATTTGACGACCCTGCCTTACAATCGGCCACCTTCGTCGACAACGCCAACCACGCCAGGTTGATTGAATTAGAGTAGCTGCTCGGTTTTGCGTGTGCATCCTTAAAGCTTCAAGCTGCTGGCGTGCACCCTCGCTAAAAACGATCAATAAATTTAGTTTGAAAGTCAAAGGATATAAAAGTTTTATTATTCGCAGCATAAAAGTCATCAAAGTTTACCTAAGGAAGATATGTCTTTTCCCGATTGCCCAACTGATGGATATATGCCCCAGACTTTCTTTTTTACAGCCGTCAATTGAACTTGTCTATACGTGAAAGAGAAAATAAATTGATTACGCACTGAATCAGCTTATCAGTATCTATCTGACACCTGGCCATTTTTTAAACCAACCAAAAAAAAACTTACAATTCTGTGTGAGAAGTTGGTGATATTCTGAAAGAAATTCCTCGGGGGCTAGGTTCCATGCCACCTGCACCGAGGATTTTCAATTCTGACGAAAATAAATGACTTGCGAATCCAAAACTGCAACGATGCTTGTGAAATACTGCTACCAAGTCATCAGCCAGTACATCTCGGTTGGTGTCTATAATAGATGGAATAAGGATCAAATTAATATATTTGATAATAACCACAAATGAACCGTCCATTTGAAATGAGATTTACCCAAGAAATCGGTTGCGTCGTATTGTACTTTACTAGAGTAGTGTTGAATTGCAAAGGATCTCAGATCTGAAGATTTTGTCTCTAACAGTCTGGGATTTTGTTTATGCTGTGTGCGAACTTTCTGTATATAACTTTCAACGGTTCCACGAACTGAGCATTCCACGTCCAACATACTAAGCAGTCCAGTGCGCTATTAGTAGTGAAAAGAGTAAGAAAAAAAGTTCAGTTTATATTCTCCTTAAACATTGTTTTTATAATGAAATTTTATAGTGTACTTAATCGTGTACGCATATTTTGGCTTACCAGGGATGAAATTAAATCTATACACGGTACATTATCAACATAATCCACCTCCCAGTCGCACTGGATTCCTTCATCCCTACATGACTCAATGCATGCTTTGAAAACATGAGTATTATAAAAATGTTGCATTGTTTCGGCACATAAATTTATGCATAGATGCTCAAGATGACTGGGCTATAAAATACAGAAAATAATAAAACTTCAATCAGTATATATCTTTTAATAATTATTTTTCAAGATAAAACTGCAACACATTGGTAGCCTGCAAATAATTTTGTCATTTTGTACCTTCACATCCTCAAAACCAAACATATCTAAAATCCCAATAAATCCGTCCGTTGCATGCCTCACAGCATTATTTAACGCTGTCATTGACTTGGACGCCCTTGACCCAGCGGTACCAACTGTAGAGGCATGTTGACTGGCCACTTCTGCTTGGTTTTGGGCGGAATCCGCAGAATCGGAACTGATAGTACCGGATGGAGAGCATAACCTTTTCAGGCTGTTTGCTCTGCGGACAATGGTCGCTACCGTTCTGCAGTACAAGGATTTTGCCAACGAGTCCCTTGTCACGTTGGACAAGTTGGCGTCACATTGAGATCGCACCAACTGATTTCTCGCATTATGGGTACGAGTAGTAAGGCCCTGTCGCAAAGCAGCTTCTGAAACCCCAAGAAGTGACGCAGCTGCTTGGAGCTCCTTTTCTCCCTGCAAGGTCAAATTTTAAGTTTATTAGGTAAACAGTTGCAGTTAACATCTCTTTTTTGTCACATTTTATTATTCCGTTGTGGTTATGGATAGATTCTTTTTCATTACTTATAAAATTGTAAAAAATCACCCTAGTACGACCAGAGGTAAGTGTGGATAGATATATATCGCCATCGAGTAGTTTTCAATACAGTAAAACTTGACCGCTTGACGGTGATTGTCAATGAGCCTAAGCTCAGAAAACATTTAAAACAGCTTTTCTCGTTTTAAGTTTTACACTTAGACATTTTAAAAAAATTATCTGTTTATTTGTCATTCTCTCATACTATCATTGGTATGTACTGTAGTAGAAAAGACCTGGTAGTTCAAAACTAGGAAAATAATATAATGCATATATGTGGTGCGCTTTTTCATAAACTTCATAGAACATTGATTAATCTACATTCTGCATCAACAGCAATGAAAGTTGGTTTCAGTTGCCCTCAAAGTTAATTATTTAGATTTATTGAGCAATTCAGCTGAAAAATTTGGTAAATACATGTTTAACCAACCCCAAAATTTTTTCAAGCGAGATAAAAGAGTAATCGTGGCTGAATTAAAAAGTAATAATGGTTTCAGTTTCACTTACTCCAACAAACTCCAGTGTTCTAAAAAGGGCTTGTGTAGATTTTTTGTATATGTAACATAAAAACAGCTTATAGTTAATTGTATGATTGGTAATAAAAGAGTGCAGCAATATGTATTAAAAATAATCAAGTACAAATCACTGCTTGCATGCTGTGATATGACGATTACAAGATTGCTGTAATCGTGCTGTCGAATGGTACAATCCAACTAATCCCGTGCTGTAGTAGTGGGTACCATAAAGACTACGGCAAAATATGTAGTGTGTAAAGAGTAAATTTATGGGGCAATAAAAGTAACGTCGACAGTCGACACTGCCTAGTCGATGGTTTCAAAGTGTTCACATAATTATAAATAGTGGCAAAAATGGTGCGACCAAATAGCACTAAGCAATTTTGTTTTTCAGATAAATGCACATTAATGTCTCCGCCAAGCAATTCGCTTACAGCTAGAACTATTGGTGCAATGAGGAATTCACTTATTTTTTTGATGTACTCGAGATACCTGACTATTTTAATTTGGCATACTGCTTTGCAGTATATCGAATTACATTCTTCTATCATTCTAGATGTTATAACGCAATAAATACTTCTAGATAACTACAATAATCCACGAAGCAGAGCCTTATCGTATGGGGCGAGTATAAAACTAATTGTAAAAGTAGACCAATAATACTTCTCATGAAAAGCCGTAACTCGACCAATTTTGGAAAGTCAATGAGTGTGCGTATTTACACATTATTATACATGACAAGAGCTTTCTTTTCTTATCATTAGCTGTGCACACACTACATTTTTTTGAAAGCACACACGCTGGTCCTTCATACAAATGTGTATAGAATGTGTAAATCAATTTTATCGTTTTCTTTACCTTTACCTCAACAACATCAACATCCAAGCAGGAGGGCGACTCGACAAACTGGACATTGCCGAGCAAGATAACGGCAGCAAGAACTCGAACAACATCCAAATAAGGAATTCCCAGCACACCTACAAAATAATAAGCAACAAAATCCATTACAGTCACATTAAATGACAACTTCAATTACGGTAAGTTACTCTTTAAGTCTCTGGCTGAACTTTCTTATTCTAGAACATACAGAAAAACCAATTTTGCGTCAACTTTTCTTTAGCATTGCTTCTTACAATTTTGAGTGCAGTAGTAAAGGTTAGCTTACAAATGAATTTGATTGTTTGGACTTGTTATAAGTGCATTATGTATGTATATGATTTCAAAAAGGATAAAAGTAATCGTTCAGGAAAATTTTAAGAGGTAGAATTACATTCATTACTTATTTTTACTAGAGCTGTCGCCAAATGTCCTATAAAATTTGCTCGTGATCATAATGGTGATAAGACGTCATATATTTAAGAGTCATTTTTTTAAAGTGTAAGATGAACGTATGATACGATGCATCCTTGATTCAATTAGGATTTACATGTACAATATGATAAAGCATTTAAACAAATTGAATAATCTTGTTGTTAGACTTTACGAGTGGGCTTGGAAGGGTGCAATGACTGCAAAATAATGCCGTGAAAAACAAAATACATTCATGAAGACAACTGTCCTAATCATGCAATTAATTCGTTTCCTCAATGAAAGACAAATTGACACTCATGTTTTTCTCTACGCATTACGTTGTATATACTTGTCATGCTGTCAATCAAAATGGGTGAAATGAAGTGATTACATACAACATCACTCTTGCCATAAATTTTTACGCATTGAATATATGTAGGTATGTATGTATGTATTGAGCAATGAAGTTTATCCGAAAATGGATCTACCAACTAATATGTAAACGAACAATATATTATTATTATCCAACCACCAAAATCTTTGTGTTGCAATCATTCAAACTTTACAGAAAAACTAAAAATCGTTTATATAAGGTATTCAAATATTTTCCACTGTGCATTTTGTGCCAAAGGATCGGAGGTGTGATGCATGATTTAACAACTAGAACGACAAAGCGGCATCTACCATCTCATATAAAAAGCTAATGTTTTTCAGGAATCAAGAAAACCTGTCAAGAGTAAGTACTTTGATGAGATTTCCAACAGGATTAAGAGATCAGTGGAAAGATAAACTGTCCTCGCTCTCAAATGTCACTTTACTTTTGAAAATACAAAAAACTGCTGTACTTTCCCTAAAAACTTTTCAAAGTTCAACTCAGGTGCAACAACAGCTAAGCAATTTGCCATTTTGCTCTTAACTTTGCACCGTTGTATAAATTTGTTTTCTTGCGACTCATATTTACTTTTTCCTTTCGTCGACCTGTTGAACGTTTGCATGTAACGAGTAATTAATCATTATTCATTATACGCCACTGACAGCTATGCGTACGTTAAATATAATAATGAGGCATACAATGTGCATTGGACAGGTATACATTTGATCGTTATCCACATATTTTCACAATAATTTAACAAATAATTATGAAAGTATGTAATCTAACAAGTCCATCATCTAAACCTCTAACACCAGAGAAAGACCACTAAATGGGAGTAAATTCGGAATCGTTAATGGCAAGTCAACTAAGACTGAGAAAGACAATCAACAAGGAAATTTGCCTCGGGACATTTTACTCACAAAACTGCTTGTTTCTTCAATTCAAGTCAACGTATGTTGCAGATAGGCATACTATTCCTTTTTGTATGATGGTGATGATGCAGAAATCCATGCAATGTTTGTATTTCATTTTAATAGGAATGTGTATATAGTATGTTTAGTACTCAACGGTTGTGTCTGTAATCACAGCCAACATTTTTTTTCACAAGTGAAGAAAAACATCCTCTGCCATTAAGTTAAATACATGATATCAACCTTTGTAATTTGTAAAATTATGCTTATGTTGTTGGTATGATTTACCCTGGAAAAGCAAAATCTGGAAAAACTTGTAATGCAACTCCCGGTCTTGTATGAAGTTCAGTTAGTTCATCCTTATTAAACACTGGCTTTTCATTCTCATGGATGTTGAAGATGTACTAAATTGACATGTTATGTAATTTAATGTTCTATCTAATAGATCGTGTTCATTTATGCTAAATAAAATTCATGATAATATGACTGCTCAGAAAGGTGTAGAATAATAATGATTTCTTTAAAAAGTACATGACACGGATATTACTACGAGAAGCTTACAGCTTACACTGTAAACTGCAAAATGTTAAATAGAAAAGTTTGCTGAAATATGAGAAAAAATGAGGATGACAAGTGAGGAGTCGGCATTTGTTGTAGCATCACATATGCATATAAAATGTAGTAGTATGTCTTACCAAGAGCAGCTTTCCAATCAAAGAACCGTTTCGCATCTTCAGCTTCGTCCTGAAGTCTAGGATAGGATTTGAGGTAGCGCAAGGTCTCCACTGTGTGATCACCCAAGTGGAGTTTTTCTAGAAAGAAAATTAAGTTTATAATTTATTTTATTTTAGGTTTTTTTAATGTTGTTGACGACCTCCGTGGCAAATCCAGAATTCAGTACATGAAGTGAAATGTAATAAGGTATAATCACCTCTTTCTTCTGCTGTCAGCCCAGCCATCATTTGATAGAATATATGATAGTTACTTTCATCTGGTCGTGTCCTTACAACTCTTGTTTGGTCGAGGAAATAGCAATGAACTTTGGTTCTATAAACTGTACCGTCTGTCACTTGTACTTCAATGAAGTGACCCTGTATATGGCAATGATCATGAAATTAAAAGTTTATCATCAGACATGTTCTATTTCTTTTGATGCGCATCAATAAATTCTGAAGCAAAGTTTATGATAGGATGTATGGATACTAAACTTTCACTTACAATTCTACTGCTCTCTCTATTTGATACGGTACGTGCCGTTCCAAGAGAACGGATCACAGTGACTGACGCTGCTAAATGTTTAAACGCATCCGTTTCCATTCCACCTCCAGCCAACTCAAAGAGTTGTTTCAGAACCAACATGGAAGTATAGGTTTTACCTGAGCCGGAACAACCCGACAGAATAATAGCTTGAGGGTAGCCTGTGTCTCCCTGTTGGCGGAGCGCTTCTTGTACTACTTTTTGAATAGGAAATGAGGGAATGATTTCTTTTGTTGAAGCCAATGTTAACGAGTTTCCAACATCATTTAAAGGGTTTATTGTTAAAAGTATAGGTCCCATGTACGTCTGCAAAAAAGAAAATTAGGCATACTTTATTTTAAAACCGTGTCTGTGAGTTTTGAAACTTTCACACAATGTATACCCGCACACCACATTTAAAGGAAATGCATGAATGAAGTATGATAGAATTATATAACATTTTGCATTTTTGATGTGGTATCAGTAATTTAAAGTCATGGAAAATTGCTCCATAATACTTTCTAATAGCTGACTTATGTGTGCATCCAGTGCATTCCAACATTTCTACTTCTTCAATGCAGTATACTACGATTGTGATTGGAGCTTTATTTACAATGCGAACGACATATTTTTTCAAATTGTGAACAGGTACCTTTTAAACTTTTAAAAATTTTTATGCAAATTTAGCATGACAATCTTCTATATTAAAAAAACGATATGATGATGCAGAAGAAGAAGTCATGCGTGACGAGTTTCAATATTAACAGAAACTCACTCTTGAAAAAGTGTAAAAATGATAATATAGTAGATATGTTTTTTATGTCATTGAGGTAAGAATTTTAAACTAAAATTACTTCAGCTGAAGTTTATAAGGTTCCGTGATGCATCATACTCCTTACATTAAAAGTAATAAGTTAAATCAACGTATTGGTATCCGGAATCGATAAGCATGTAGGCAGACACAATCTGAGACCTTTGATCATGTCTCACTAAAAATCATATTGTGACGTGTTGTAAAAAACCTGCTTGGTTTGTGCCAATTTTATTTCACTTATACTAGCAAATATATATAATTATACTGTATTTTGCATAAAATTTTGATTTAATGGTATAAGCGGACCGGATATTGTGACTTTAAAGCAATGATTCATTTAAAACGTTCACACAATCTTCTTATTTAACTAGACTTCATCAATCTGCACCTGATAATTGTCATAAACTTTTATTGTCTTGTCTATAAGACGTGACAGTATCATCAAACGGAGAAAGAGGAGGGAAGACTTTCTACACTTTTTCCGTTCCATTACTCTGATACTGTATTGATTGACACGAGTTAGTTTTTAATAAATAAGCTAGTATTACGATTCCGATAGGTAGTGTTGTTCATTTAGCAAACCTATAATACCCACTGCCTATGTACTTCAACATGAAATAACACCTTTTAAACATTTTTATTATAAATATTCTTTATAATAATTATTTAATAGAGCCAATATCATGTCGTGTCGTGTCACGCTCATAAATAGTTATCAAAGTACGCAACAATACAGCGTGTCCCACAAACAAATGCCTTCTCCTCCCTCTAAAAAAGATAAACGGATAAACCTTGATTGTTATACAAATAATATTTTAGGCATTACGCAAAACATAATTGGTGTAGTTTTCTGCATGAAAGAGGACTTGCATGACAGGCTTATAGCATGGGATCAGCCTAGTTTAAAAGGAATACTTTTCATTCTAGTTACCAATTGACTGTACTGAAAAGGGAGAAAAAAAAAATAGTTTCAGGGCAAAATTAAGAATTCAATGAACAAAGTATAAAGAGCATGCAAGCAAGGGAGATAAATTGAAGGCAAAGTACAATAGTAAAAACACCATTATATTTTGAAAGGCTTGCTTCATTGAAATGTATCTAATAACAAATATTGTTGGGAGTATGTTACTTTTTTCATTGTAATTAAGCCCTCGCAATTGTGACCCTATCTAATTATAGGGTTTACTTGTTTCTTCCATTGGCAAAGAGGAACAATTGCACGGAATACAAAAAACAAAGATTCGACGATACGCATACATCATCGTCACATAAAGTAGCTTCTACTTCTTCAAATTCTGATATGTAGGTACTTATTATGTACCTAGATTATTTTTTCAACATCACCGTCATCAATGCTGTTGTAAAGTGTACAAAGTATGCTACATGAATGAGTAGCACAAAAGTATATCTGTAAAAATTTTAAATCATTAATTTGAATTAAATTGTTACATTTTCAAAGAATTTATTTTTACGAAACAAAGGTAGGCATGTAGCTATATATTTTATTTTCCTTGTCATTATCGTACCAAGTAAAAGAAAAAGTTGGCAAGTAAGTTGTAGGTGATAGTACGGCATACTAATATTCTTTTAAACTTGTTAAAATTGGAGTGGAAGATTATACAGGGTAGACTGCAGAACAAACATACACGGATCCGTTTCACTACTTTTATGAAATGAGTGAAAGTATAGAAACTAGATGCCTCATTTTTCAAAACAGATAAATCGAAGCACTACTCATTGTTAGTTTTTAGGTGAAACCAATTCAAAGCCCATTACTTGCAAGCATCCAACACTATCAAAACAAACTTGTCATGTCATATCCAAACTGTTAAAACTAATCTACAACTAGGTAAAACTAGGTAGGCAGCTGGTCCCGCAGAGAAGACTATAAACGTTACAATAAAAATTGTCCTAAAAATCGTTAAACTCATTTGATTTTGATTTCAATGCTTAAAACTGAGATTAAATACATGAATGGTTCAGATTTCTTTCAAATTAAAGTCGTTTTATTGGGTATATTGGGTTGGGACAAACAGATTTCAAGGGTAACCTTCTGATAACTGCTTATTTTATCCTGATTGGCGACTTTTCCTGTCTACATAATAAGCGCTAAAATGTACTGTGTTGCTGTAATTATCGTGATTTATTTTGTAAAAAATGTATGAATCAAGTATCCGTTTTACACGTTTCTTAGAAATTCACTGACAATCCCTCACTGGAAACACTAGAAAGGAAACTTTCAAAGCCTTCAGGCACATATATTGGATAGTTTTTTTCAAGTTTCAACGAAAGGTCGCCAGTGAAAATGAAACAGTTGATGCGTGTAAATATTTATAGTATATCATGGGTTCATATAATATGATTATAATTATCATTTTTCTCCATACGATATTTTATTAAGAAAAAAATGGATGAGTATTTTAATTTACTTCCAGTGAATACACGCATTGTTAAAACACGACAACTGCAGTAAAATTACATTTACATTCATGTTTACCGGTTGCTTACGAAAGAAGTTTTGATTACTTCAATTCCTCTTCTCTTCAGCAAGCAATCATTTTACTTTACACATCAATGTTACTGTACGAATGTAAAATAGTGTAACTACCTAAGGTCCACAGTAGTAGTAGTAGTTAAGCAGAAGATTCATCCTAAAATATTTTCTTCTGAGAAGTTCGTCGTCTACTTGGCGGTCCCTGCTTAATTACATACTTGCAGACTAGCCAAATGTGCTACTTGAGATGGTAATAATGATAATGAAGAATGTCGGACTTTGTTTTCAAAAGTTTTCAACATTCACATTGTAGAAACATTTTTTTTCTTTCTTGATTTCATAATAAGTATTTATCATTCACTTTCCTCATTAGTTGCAATTTTATACAAGCTCGCTCTTCTGCATGTTGTGTAAACATGTGAATCCAAATATCTTTCCCCAGATTAGAATACATATCTGGGAAAACTAGTCATTTAGGTATATAACAGCCTTTTAAAAAGAAACCGTCATTGGCATAATGAGTCTTGATTTTGGAGGGGCACAGGCAGCATTGTAGTAATCGTAATTAACTATTTTATCCCCTATATAAAATGTTATCGTAAAATTCCTTTACGTATTGCTCTACTGTCTGCTCTGTGTCCATTTGTGGAGGTGATAAAAAAGTTGCTTACCATTCGCTTAATTAGGTAAAACAATATAAGTGATCATGTGATTGAATAAACTTTTTTCATAAAAGGATAAAATATACTATCGAATATTTTACCCATGTGTATTTGCGGAATTTACAGCAAACTGATCCTGAAATAAATTATCTAATAATGTTTCTTCTGCCATCTTTTTGTGGGATAATCGAGAAAGTCTTAGATCTCATTGGTAGAGACATTGCTTAATTAAGCTATACTCAATACGAACATGCGTTCATACAACATGACAATCTATTAGCTCATTAAAATTTGGAAAAGTGATAAAACGTTCTTAACGCTTGGTAATTAAACTTGTTCCAAAGTGGTAAAAAAATGCTAAGAAGCTGATTTATCATTAGCACAGTTTGGTTTAATCGTGAGATACATGAATCTTTTAGACTTTGTATTGAATACTGCATTGGAGACTTTTCCTGACTAAAAAAAACCTTGAGTTTTGCATGAATTTCTCACGGTATGTGTTGGTAAACGATAGTATAAATGAATTTATGTGGATTCGAAAATACAGCTATGTCATGTTATTTAGTATCTACTAAATACATTTTGCGTGCCAAGGAATTTATTGCATGAGAAAACATTTCTCTAGGTGGTCGCTTACTTATAATTCATGTTTACGCTAGATCATGTCACACGTTACATTTTTTCTATTTATTATCTTTTCTATGTAGCAGTGAGTGATTATGAATTTATCGACATAAGTAAGCTCTCACCTTCTTCATAGATTCAAATAATAAAACTAAAGAATTTGCTTGCAATGTCGCAATTATTTTTTTTACATTTTGCGTGCTTACATGCATACTTTTATAGTATATTCTCAACGGGTATACATGCAACTTTTGATAATTGTACATCATAGCTGACATAGTAAAGTGCAGAAAAAAAACATTTTTTTTACTTACAAAATATTTTACTGCCGCACATCTCGCCTGTAAGCACCTAATTAACGCGTCCTCTGTCAGCGGGCCAGAAAGATGAATGAGGTCTTCGGTATCTGCCAACGAAACTTTTCTTGCACATGACAATGTCACCGGGCCAGATTTTGTGGAAAGTCTAAAGGACGATTCCGATTGAGTTGCGTCTCCTCCAGACGTTGTAGTAGTTGTACCTATCACTGATCCCGATGAACCTCCACCAATAATTCCGTTGACACTTGTACCTCCTCCCGCACTTCCACCACCAAATGTCCCATTGCTACTACCAATCCCACCAACAACATGCACTCCAAGTTTGCCATTTTCTGAAGAATGATTACTTCCCGTATTTGCAGTACCGTGGGATGCTCCATCAAGTCCAACTCCCGTCGCCGTTGATCGCAAAACATCTGCAACAAGTTAACAAAATAATAATGCCTACTATAAAGACACAATTCAACGAGAAACTTAACGGTATAGTTTTTCTGATAGCATTTATTTATACTTTAGAAACTAGCAGCAAACCACTCCACTGAACCTTACTTTTTACATGTAAAAACCAACACCAAAGGGCATTTTCTCTTCTTTATGTTAATGATGCTAATAACGACATTCTAATAACATGTAATCGTGATAAGAAACAATCTGCGCGTTAAAAATGACACTTTGATATTTGCATCTTTCTCATCATCAACAGAAAGTGTCATGTACAGAAAAGTTTTCTCTCAAGGTGGAAGATGAAATGAAGCCTCTCACCATCATCAATTTTTTTTCCATTGCATTGATCAATACAATTCTGTTTGAATTCCTACTTTCGGAGAGGTCTGTCACATTTTTTTTCGATTTCTTTCAAATTTTTTCCAGTTATTGCATCCACCTATAGG
>JAHZMZ010005222.1:0-14695 GCA_027743805.1 Lepidocyrtoides sp. E14
CCCCTGTTCCAGTATAGTTGTTGTAGTTATCATGATATTGAAACGGAATGTTAATTTTTGTTCTCACGCTTGTAAACGTCGTTGGCTGGCTAACCTTTGGCATACGCTTACTGTTTTTTGCTACGCCAGTCGTGAAGTGCTTTTAACCACATTTCGTGCAGGCTTCTTTCAGCCATTCTTCATACTGTATGCATTATACCAGGTGCAATAAGGTACTAGAAAAAGTTTTAAAAAGTTAGATGATATAAAAAACTGAATATAAAATCTTCAAACTATTCATGAGCACGGAATACAGTACAGTGTGTCATCGAAAGAGTTGGCTATGTAAGAAGAAGTAAGCATAGAGCATATTTCCTCGATGTACGAATAAAGGGGAAAATAAAACAACGTATAGTATTTAATACGAAACAAGAGACTCTACAGTTTGTTGTCATTTTCATATTTTCTTTTATTTCACATTCTACTGCTCACTGTAAAAAGTAAAAGTCGTATCTTGTGGAGCGGGTGAAAGTAGTAGAGAATAACTTTGAAAAATATACCAGGAGAAAAGTTCTAGGTACTAACTCTGTTTCAGTCTAAGCTGAAGGAACTGAAAGTATCACATTTAGGAAATTGTGAAGATCAACGAGCGATTGGTATAAAAAAAGGTAAACTTAAAATTTTTAAACAGTTTCTAAATATACGTAGAAATATGAATCAAAACTTTGAACCATATTAAGCCATGAGACATTATGGTACTAAAATTTTTATGCAGTGATTTACATTTACTGATTCTGAGGACAAGAACAAAATCCTTATCACAGACTGTCACTCTTTCATTTCACCCCACACTTTCACTTACATAGTTGTAAATAGCTGAAAAACAACTTTCATCACTTGAAATACCAAAAAGTTGCTGGTTTAATTAAATGAATACAAAAAAGATTCACCCAACCCGGAAAAGTCATTAAAATTTCTTTCATGTCTAGCGTGATGTTATGTCTAAAACCACTTTAAGTTACAATACTGTCGGTGGTTTGAAATTCATTCATGTAGTTGAAAAACGTTACTTTGCTAACAAGTTAAATGTTCCAATGCGTTAAAATGTTTGTATAATATGTAAGGTATGGTACGTTACGTCGTTCATAATCAAGTGCTTGTTAAATATGTAGCCTCCTGATTGTGGTCCATTGTTGTCAAATGCTGAAATAAATTGAATACAGAAAGTAATTTGATTTTGATTACAAACATCACTTCATGCATCCATAATCCAATAGCAGATACTGCGTAGTTTAAAAAAGGATCTACGACAAAATTAATGAAAAGTGCTCATGCCCTTCTTAAAGTCCATGATGATGGCGCCAAGAAAAAAAAACCTGTAACAAGGTTTGAATTGCTATTGCGGATAATAATGTCTGAAGGTTTATTATAATATTTATAACCATTTCGTTAACAATAATTTGGATTCAAAGAACAGAAAAAACTCTCTTTTGGTATTTGAATACGCAATCCAAAATTTATGTCCTCATTAGTAAGACCGACAAGGGTATGAGTAACGAGTGTAAATGTTAGATCCAGACTTTGTGGAATGCTTATTAAAAGGATTATGGTTTTCTAGCACGGTTTGGTAGTAGTTATTTACTTTCGTATGCGAAGCAAGAAAGTTACTGGCATTGCAATGTTGTCTGTGTTTGTATGTGTCTGTCTGTCTGTAAACTTAACTTCTGCTCTACTTACTATTTATCATATTGTCTTCATATTTGACAGACACTAAGAGGTCAACAACTCACTTGGGGTTGAATTTCAGACTCATTGACCCGAGCTATGAGGGAAAGAGACATGTTTTAATGCATTGGGAAGATTTATAATTATACTTTAAATGAATCTTTTGCACCATGACTAATGGCGTTCATGCAACGAAAGTTACTAATTTAAGTCTGCTCTTCCCGTTTGTTTGTAGACACCCAAATTTACTATAACTGGTACAGACGAGTACATAATGCACTTCATTCTACATTTTACATTTGGTGCTTTTGTTTTTGGGCGTGGTATTTACGTGCTGCTATCATAAACTCTGTTGTGTACTGTGGTATAAGGCAATGAAAAGTTTTTCTACTGAAAACAGTCAATCACTACTACAGGAAAAAATAATAATTCACATCCCTGCTGTCACCGCTTTCACCAAACGAACTGACAGTTTTCCAAGTTTTTTTGTATTCCTGCTCTGTTGATTTTATTTTTTCCATTGGCCTATTTACAATAGCCTAACCTCAGTTTCCATTCAGATCAAATTCGAATAAACCAAGACGCCCTCGAGTATTACCTTCATTCCATTGTATCCCAAGGTCTTGCCTGCCTCGTACGTGGTGGTAATGGTAATATATTTAATCAGCATGATGTCCAATATTATTATTTGAAAAAGATAGTGCAGCATTTTGTGAACGAATCTATGTGTCAGCATATAAGGTCACACTGTGAAAATATTCCTCCTTTGCAATAATGATAACTATGTGAGTACTCTAAATGTAGTTTGGATGTTGAAAGATGCGCATTTAAAAAAGGTAACAGTGTTTACCTGCAATGAGATGTTAAAAATCACTAATATTTGTAAAGATTCTTGCTCACATGAGCCTCTCACGTCGCTTAGTTTACATTCAATTGTCATCCAATGTCCCTTTCGTGCCTTTTGTCTTGTCCATGCCAAGTATGCTTTGGTTTTCTTGTAGTTCTTATTTGAGTATTTACCCATGCATGTGTAATGTAACAATTATTATAAGTAGCTTACGGGTACATCTTTATCTTGAAAGAGATTTCAAATTTATTTACCTCCAACGAACTCCAACTCTTGATTTACAAGCATTCGTTGCATTCAGGACTGTACAACGTTAATATTTTATGCAAAACGGAGTACGCACGTATGTGCATTCATACATGCTTTTAGTTTTATTTCTCTCGAGAAGGTACAAAAAAGAACTACATACGAGTTTTTTTTCGTTCTCCCTTGTGCTTTTAAAGTTTCTTTTAACTTTCCCATTTGTCCATCTTTCTGTGTCTGAAATTGTTCCTTCCTTATGCGACCGCAACTCTTTCTGGCATATACATTTTACTTCATGCAATTATACATAGCTACTCTTTGTGTGTATGTACATGCTCGCACCTAAGTGAAGCGCAGTTTCTCAAATAGGCATCTAGCCAGTCAGGGGTATAAAAAGCACGCATGCATGCATGCATGGATGGGTTCATGCAAAAAGGGAAAAATCTCAGTTTTCTCTTCCTTCTTCTGACCCGTAAGCTTACGTATACTTTGGCTCTCACACAACACAAGGAAACGGCGAAAGGAGTTCTATCACTTTCTGTCAAGAGACGAGGTACAACAATAAAGATCATGTGAAATAAATGGTACTCATGTACCTTTCACATTACTATCATTCCAGCAGTAGGCAGGCAGCAGAGAGCAATAAACAGGCATGATAGTGATGATGGTATTAGCGTGAATATATGCATGTAGTTGCGGCCATAAATATGGCCGTAGGTAAGCAATATTGATTGTTGTGTATGTTTTTGGTGTTTAGCATTGTATGTTTTTAACGTGAAGTACAATTTTCCTACACGATTACTCCACGAACTTTATTTACACAACAACTAAGTGTATTTATAGAAAAGGCTTCCTGTCGTCTCCGTCCATGTCCTTTTCTCACTGCGCGTCCTCTCTCAAAAAAAGAAGCATCATTGTGATTGCTGTGTCTCGTGGAGGCAGGCATTCAGAAATACACAGGAAAAGAGAAAGAAAGATGTGGAGAAACAGGAAAGAGAATGGTAAAGAGATGGAAAATCTGGGCGTGTTGCAATAATCTCCTTGTATGCTCTCCTCCCTGTAAAGTAATGTAATATGGATCGTTTGCTCTAATTTTATAAACACTGTTCCCGCTGGTACAAAACTGTGTGCTTCCTGATGATGACAGTGATATCATGCATTGTACAAAATAAAGTTTTTAGGATTTCCGCAAATAAATATATCACGTAACAAGACGGATAAAATGAGTAAATATGGATTGCCGTTGTTTGTTTATGTGAATGAATATTATGTACTGCATTGTAGGTTCATGCATGAAATGAGCAATATTGTGCCTTATGTGTGTGTGTGCAGTGTGTACAGATTGTACGAAAGTGCCGAGCAGATTAGAGGCGTGGGATATTACAGCAATATTTTATACTCTGCGGGATGTTTCTGGCCAAACACGTTGCTCCAGCCAGCCGGATTGGAGCTGCTAAAAAAAGATAAGCAATAAAGCTGTGTATATTTGTGTTAGTTGTCATACACATACTAGCGGCAGTGATCCTGATTACCCTATCCTGCATCCAGCAGGTTCAATGGAGATTCTTTTTATCATTTTATGATATGATAGTTAACACTTTGCTAAAACAGTTTCATACCGCATGAAAGAGCTAGGAAAACAACGCAATGGTATAACATGCAATATGCATGCATAAAATATCCATATTATGTGAAGTACTAATTCTCTGAGCATTAGTACGCTCAACGCTGTTCTGCAGCCGCTACCGAATTTCTGAATTTGTAAACTTTCCAGGTCGATTACTGGTGCTTCTTTCTACATACATTTTAAAATGGTTATTTTTCTTCGTATGTTTATAATAATATGGATATGATTTTCAGTATAATATATTTGAAATAATTTGAATGTTTATAACATTTTGATGTAACTCGCAACACGCCCCTGTAGTTTGCTACATTAAAAAAAGAAAAATCATGTTTTTGCTTATTGTGTTTGCTGTTTTTACACATGTACACTGTTGCATTGTATAAACGTACTATACTGATTTCATGTAGTGTTTTTTTCCTTCCTCTTTCCTAAAACGCATGCTATTGTCATGTACCAAAGTGAAGTAGACCATTGAAATATTAAGACTTTGTGCTTGATGGGCTTACTCAAATATATCTAGACTTTAGTTTATGCAAGATTTTAGGGACCTAATTTTCTCCACTTTAATATGTATTTGGGAGCCCTATAATATGTAGTGTAGACAGACGGACAGACAAGTAGAACGTACACTAGAGACAATTTCATGTTTGTGCTACTTAGCAAAAATCTTAACACCATCTGTTTTCATATCCTGCCACAAGTTTGATCACATTTAAGTTTGTTGTTTGACAAAATGTACTGTCAGCTATTTCCACTAGTGATATTGGATGTGTGTTTACCTGGTAAACTTCACCAGTACATTTCTTCTATGAACCCGTAGAAAGACCATCCTAGGGTTTTATACTGCGGTTTTTATTACGAAAAAAATGAACTATCTAACCAAAGTATTGCGGCATAATTTGTTACGAAAGCTTTTTAGAAATGAGAATAGGGTATATATTTAGCATGAGAATGGGTTTAAGCCTCGAAGGTAAGGTAAGTCGTGTGTGCAATATCCACTAAAACAATGAAAGTCTCCGTTCCGTTCCTAGAAAGTAGGTAGACATATAATATCCACCCACATGAAAGGTATTATGATGCTGGAGAGAGAATGAAGAAAAGTAAAAGTGATAGGATTTTACTGGAAATTCTTTTTAAAGAATTGAAACAACTTTAGAATGGCAGTTTTAGTTTTTATGAGGACCAAGAGCGTTGCTAATGCATGCGATTTCTCACGAGTATGTGTGACTAGCTATGTATACGATAGATTATGTAACTACGTGGTTATATTCGCTCCAGTGAAACAATAGACACTAGCAAATATACCCCAAAGCAATGTACCTGGCAATACAATGCCATTATAATATAGGTGCATAATATGTATGTACTACGGCGCACCTAATATGATATGTAGCAAAACTGGCAATGCTGCCGCGGTAGTAGTTGAAGTAGTAGTGGGGAAACTAGAGCGCGGCGAACAAGTTGAAGTGAAGAAGGAGAAGACAAAAAGTAGGAAAAGAATTTCACCTTACTTTTCTTTCTTTATTTCCAAAGTAAACCAGTGGGAAATGGTAATGGTACATTGTGTATGTAGACGAAGTAGTCGTTACTCACTCAGTGTTTTTTTGCTTCTTCCACTTTACTCGTTTCGGAATGGCACGAATGGCTATTATGTTATGTTTGTGTGCATGTATCTGAAAAAGAAGCAGCATCAGTATATACCCATTACCTCTGTGAACTTGCTTGCTTGTCTGGCTGGCTTTCTCCTTCTTTCTCTCTCACTTCCCTCTTCCACAAGACTAGACTACCTACATTTCCTCTGGGATCTATATAGAACATCTCCGTCGTAATTGTGCGGCCCAACCCTCTGCGGGAAAGTTCTCATATGCACATATACGCTACTCATCTATAGTCACGAAAAAAAAATTGAAAGGCTCACTTGGTTTATTAAAGCTTTTATCAACTTCTAGCTCTTCTACCACTACCACAGCCAGTCATATACCTACCTAGCTATATGGATGACTATATGGCACATTGCCTCGCTCACAAAGTAGAGGTAAACAAAAAAGAACGACATGTGGTGTACTTGGAATGGGATATTTTGTGTACATTTGACGAGACTTGTATTACGTAATAAAAGGAATAAAAAGTACAGAAAGATGCATGCAGGCCTGTTTGTTGTTTTAGCTTCATCAGCATCATTCCACAATAAATATCATACATTGTGTGTGTATAAATTATTTATATATGCTTTAGCAGCTCGGTTGACTTTCTCTTTGACCATTATCACTTTAGCCAGTGAATGGATGGAAGAGTAGGTCGTAATAGGTTTTACGTACATTGTATAAGAACTAGTCCATATTATACCATCCAGTAGCAGAGTAGGTTTACATATTAGAGGTAATCGTGAGAATAACAATACCTAATATAGAATGTGACACGTTCACTGTCGCAGAAAATCATCCATGCGAAACTTTGGTTTCAACAAGAACACAACACTGTGTACATCTAGGAAATAGCTATAGGGTTGCAATGAGCTTGGTGTGCTGAATTGAATGGAAGAAGTGCTTTATATAATAAAACGTTATAAATACAGATAAATCCTACGACACTTGGCGTGCTGAAAGTAAATTCGGAGCTTACACAGAATGCTGGATTGAGAGCATTTTGTGATTCGAGGTGAAAAGAGAAAGTAAATCGAGGAACAGGAAATACAATTGAATCATAAAGGATGATTGTGGCATCAATGGAGAAACGAATATTATATACGTACCTAATGTACTTGTGTGTGCATTCAGCATTGTGACTGCTTTCTGTATCTTTCACTGCTCGTTTATGCTCTGCTGAATTTCTAGCTGACTGACTTACAAACCTAGAATGGGTGACATGATCATTTTTGTCACAATAACGAATTCTACGACTATTCTACGACCTGAAACATATTTACTACAACACTACATCTGAATACGGATATAGAAAGAAGTGTACGATAATGGGAAAAGGGTTGGGAATAAAATGGATATTTAGTTGATTTGATTCTTTTCCATTGGAACTCTACGTCCATTACCCACAGTGAAACGAAATTGAGGAGTTTCTCTGTAGCTTACCTAAAAAGA
The DNA here is from genome assembly GCA_027743805.1 of Lepidocyrtoides sp. E14. Taxonomy (NCBI): domain Eukaryota; kingdom Metazoa; phylum Arthropoda; class Collembola; order Entomobryomorpha; family Entomobryidae; genus Lepidocyrtoides; species Lepidocyrtoides sp. E14. The sequence continues at coordinate 7,517 of JAHZMZ010005222.1, forward strand.
ATTTATTGGACTTTTGTGTTTGATACGGAGTTTTTTCCAATGACTTTCAAAGTTTCCTTCACAAGACTAATTAAACTACAAAATAAAAGTTACTTTTGCATTTTTTTGGTAGTGGTTTATCTTTGCCATGTGAAAATTTCCTCTATCGGAATTTTGGCAACGAATTTGTCAGTAAATTTTGTATCGAACTGTTGGAATTCAAATCGACGCTATTATCAAATTGAGAACACATTTGAAACCGGGGTTTCACATTTAAAAACAGCTTTAAATAGCTTACCTTTACATTTAATGGCACATTACGTGCACTTGTTGTTTTATAGAAACCTATTTGTATCATACATAATATATTATGTACATTTATAACCCAACTAATCGTAAGTTGCAAGAGTATAGTGGTAATTAATTAGTGGGAAAAAACCTGAGACAGAAGAAGAATGAAATGTTTTTCTTTCTCCTGGAAATTATTCACTGAAGCGCAAATGAGTTTTCCGTCAGAGACAGAATTTCCGTAACTCAAATCCATAGCTTTCACGTGCAAAGTAGAAATATGATGTGTATCAGTAAATGTAGATAAAAGAAAACAGAATTTGGACAGGAAACAATAAGTAGCTTGAGATCTTAATTCATACAAATAATATGTAGGCATATGCCTAAGCAGATACTGTATTATGTTGTTGGAGATGCTTTTGGTACTAAGTTTGCCCACAAACGTATATGCATTCATTTTGGCTTTTTCGTTGCTCACTGCTAAGTAAGTAAGAAAAACAATCAGTCTGACAATCGACAGTCAAAAACACCAGTAAACTTTACTAGAGCAAACAGTAATTGGCCAGAAAGTAGTATGGTTAGCTAAGTAGTGCAAGCTCAAGACGTAAATTAAATGCTCTAGAGGTTGGTAATATGGTGGTTGTGTACCCAAGCCAAGCCAAAATTTATATAGCCTTAAAATATACGGTAAGTGAAAAACAAAGCAGAAAAAACACACATTACATTCTCTTTCGGTATCATAAAGACTTCGGTTTCCAAACTTTGTTTTCCCACTACTTTGGATAAGTTATCTCAGTTCGTTTCATGTGAGTGATACTTTTAATATCGTTGAAATTTTCTGGAGTTGTATTTACTTTTGTCGTCCGCCGTTAAGCCAATCTACCAGTATTAGAGCACAGTGAGGAAAGTCTGTTCAACATAACAAAAACTGAAAGAAAGTGCAATAAAAGAGTTTGTAAAAAATAAAAAGTTAAGCGTGCAACAACAAGTGCATATAGTGATGGCTCTGTATAATGTAATGCAGGCTTTTTCTTTGGTTTCTGAGATATGTACCTATGATTAGGCAACTTGGTAATAGTTATGCTGCTGCAACAAGAGAGTGTGGGAGCTGCTGCTGGTAATAGTGGTACAAGGTACTGCTGTCGTTTTTAGGAGTATTTACTATACTGGTGTGTGGTAGTGATAGTATAGTGTATTTACTTTTGCTTACGTGTGTAATATGGAAGCTCAATCGTGGGTAAAAATGACAGAAACTGAGAAGAAAATGGAAAGAGTAGGAGAGATAACCGGAAAATATATATGTTCCTGTACTTTAGCTCGTTTGTATTTTCTCCCATTTTTGCAGCTGCTGCTATTTTCCCCTTGCATCTCATGATGGTGATGATGATGATGATGAGATGTCGACGGCGGTGCGGATGCTGTTTGTTGCTTCTGTTTAGTTTCTCTGTAGCAGTCGTTTAGAAAAAGGACAACAGACAACGAGAGAGCTAGCATACATGTACATACACATATGTAGTCATTCGCTGTTGTAATTTTTTTTTCTCGCTGGTTGTGCCACATTGGGCACTACTTTCCTTTTTAGCCATATTTTTTTTTGTATCCATGTATGTCATGTCTCTCTCAAATAGATACACACACACACACACATGTGTTTTCCTTTATCCATTCATTTAATATAATGAGAGCGATTATGATAGAAAACTACGACCATCTAACCAGAAGTCAGTACTTTTAGTCTATTGATGTGGCGTCTGATATATATCTTGAAGTATGCATGTTACTTTGTTGTTTTATAAGCGAGTAAGTTTTTCCTTTTTATTTATCGTTATTATCAGCTAATCTAGCTTTTCTCAAGGGTTTTAGAGCAGAAATAGTAGAGATGTAATGCGGGATAATATACTGTAATTTTTTGTCTTCACGTTTATTGTTATTATTATTTTGGTTATATGTCCCATATAATTACGATGATGATCCTAAATAAAGCGCTTTTCAAGCTGAATTTTCATTCTGTCATGATGAGCTATCATAGAGTGCCGTAAAATAACTTCTTTACGACGATTATATTTCCTAAATTAGTTTCTCTCAAACTACTCAGCCAAGCCTGTAGTATTTTTTTAATGTTTCCTGCATAGAAGAGAGAGAAGGATGGATGTCTTTTGTTTCTGTCGGCGAATATTTGTACCTAATGGTACTTTGATGTAGGCTTACAACAATGATTCTTCAATTGCAATTATTGTTTCGCATCCTGGATTGGCTTGTTTTCTAGCAATGAGGGAAAATGTATCATATCCTTCTCCAATGTTTTGTGTTCTGGCATATATCAAAACGAATGAAACCACTTTATACAATACTTCGTTTCGTTTTCAGCATTTTGCCTTTTTGTGAATGTATTGTGTCGTGACTTTGGTAGAATTACCCCGAGTCAGGTTTGTGTCACTGGAAGTCAGAAATGTAAATGAATGTCAAACAATAATTATTATGCCATTCTGCACTCTGTTTGTTATCGACGAGTTTTCTGTCTGAAAACTAGATGGATTTGAAAGAACATACAGATACGGCCATTATACGTTCCACTTTTGATCTAAATTTGTTTCTGATTGAAGGAAACCGACGCGTATGAAACTCTTCATGTCTAGGAAATGTTACTTTTTGCAGTCAAACTTCGCAAGTTTTGTTCCTTTGTTTCGGTCCCATCTCTGTTTTAAAATAAATTTTGTATTGATTTTATTCTCCAAAAAGTATATTTACAATGTGAAGATCACATCAGTTTTTGGTGCTTCGTGGCAGGATCTTATTATCTCTGGAGGTACTATTTCCCTCTGCATTTACCAAACTTTTCCATTCGTTTACTCATGTTTACATTCGGGAATTGGCATACATGCTTGTAAATATGGAAATATTGTTGTGGCCTAAAATGCTCCTAAATGGAAATGGCATATATTATTATTACACATGATGAGCAGTATTATGTGCCAATCTGCGCACTATTCCATTAGAAATTACATAAACACTCTATTTTCATCTTCAACTTTCATACAGTTTCCTGTTTCAATAAACCATGAGGAAACTAATCATCTTTCGGCTGGTTACTCACGACTTCCGTTCACTATCAATCGCAACATCCTTTTCCCAATGCCAATGCAGTCTTCCAGTAAACAACAAAATACCACCACTATATAGAACTTACATAACAAGAAAAAGGAACGGCAACATCCGCTATTTCGAAACTGGGCACGTTGCAGAGAAAAAAACAAGGGTATATAGAAACGGAAATTTATTTATTGAAACCGCTACAGCGACACCATATATTTCTCCATTTTATTTAGCACAGTGATAGCGAACAAATGATTTCATTTTCGACCAAGTGGATAAATATTATTTAGACAATAATTATCAGTCTATTGTATGTGGGTCTTCAAGTAAAGGTTTCTAATCTGTTCAACACTATCACAAAAAAATGCTAATGTAATTTAAAACTAATTCTTCATTGGGTCTAAACTTTATTGCATTAAATACGGATCATTTATTAAGTCGTGAAACCCGATTTGTGCTTGAGTAAAGACAGTAAAATTTTGCTGAATTCAAAATTGAAGAAGTGAGCGCTTAAAAAAGTTTAACTTGCCTCTTTACACACTGGAATTCGTTATTCTATTTTTTCATTCGAAAACTTGGCAATATGAAACCATGTTTTTATTTTTATGCGGCACATGACAGAACATAACATTGAACAACGGTACATGAAACGAGAAAGAAATGTTCATATTCTTTTGCTTGATTGCTGTAACTCCTTTGATAAAAACAAGACCGTAGGCGGTTGTTGTAGTGAAATGGTTAGTGGTAGTAGTATAGTATAGTAAAACAAGCTGTAGTAAAGCTAGACTATCAAGGCTAGGGAAAGTTTTTATGGCTTCTGCTAAGCCGTCGTTGAGACATAAGTACATATAAGTGCATACGTACACACCATGTGCTTCTTCATTACCTCTATCAATACCAAAGTCTTTTTCATGACCCTGTACTTCATTGTAACAAAATGAATTTCACCGTAAAACAGTCTTTACTTGCGGCACTTTGGGAGACAGAATACTGTAAGTATATGACTATGGGGTCAACAAAAATGCGGGGTCAAAATGTACAATCACAATCGTAAATCTTTTTCATTCAACAAAAAGGCTTTGAATTTGTTTCAATAAGAATTCCTCTGCAAAAGTATTTAACTAAAATACAAAACTAAGTTTTCAAGTTAAATACTTTCAATTTCTTTCATGGGACAGATGTGCAGCTGTGTATATGAATGAATGAAATCACTCGTAAAATCACTCAAATGGTCACATGTCACATGTGTCAATCAGTAGTGAAGAAAAACTGCTAATGATTATTTCGACGCAATGGCAATTATCTATGTTGACGTACCATATTTTTAATGAAAGTAAAGCTATCTAAGGGTAAGCCAACGGTGTACCGTATACACCGTGATGTAAGTAAATTTTACGCAAATGAATTGGATACTTATCGAATGTACATGACGTAATTCATATTGTTGAGCGCATGCTTACTTTTAATAGTTTTAATAGTGCTAGCCATTATACTACAAATTTTACACAACGCCTAAATGCCAAATGCTTGAAATATTATTAAATGTAAAATTTCATGTGATATAATTTTCATCTTTTTAATAAGCCATGTTTCCCATTGTAAAAACAGAATAGAATTGTATGTTAATGGGATTTTTTACAATTTAAAGGCTCACCGGCAGACAAAGCGGATTTGGAGGTCGGAGATGAGATACTGGAGGTTAACGGTCGTTCGTTGGAAGATGCGACCCATACGGAAGTTATTTCCCATATTCATCAGGTATGATATCTGTTTGAAATTTTTGAATACTCTCAACTTATTGCTACATAACCCAAATGTTTGACTATTATTGCTGGGTTAGAAAAGCATATTATCACTTTGTTTACTTTCTTTTCGAAAGCAATTGGAGCTAGCTTTTAAATTAGTTGACTTCTTGGTTTCATTTCAGTGTATAAGATCCAGAACAATATGCCTTCGAGTGAAGAGGAGAAGTGGGAACAAGCTTGGTAAGTTGAAACAATACTATATTTTCCTGAATACTCTTGTCTTATTGTTTACTCGTTGCCCTCAATACGGTTTTTAAAATACGCATGGAAGTATTCATCCGTTCATACTCCCTCGGCAAAGTAAGCGAGACTAATACACGTTGCAGCTGGAAATGTTCGTAGAACTAATTTATTTTTTCGCAGGCAACAGGAAGTCGAAATCCTTCTCATTATCATGCAAGCTCAACAAATAAACAGAAATGACTTTTCCATGTCTATGGAATACTGTTACACAAAGGTGTGTTATATAAAAAAGGAAAGGACATACCGTGTTTCACTTTCACCAACCGTCTTCTAGCACAGGTTGCCGAACAGCGTTTTAAAAAACCTTTTATACATCACACACAGAGAGAGAGAGAGATAGAATGAGCAGATAAAAGTAACAAAAGCAATATCCATGTTACCTTTCTAAATGTAGAAAAAGTACATAACACGGTGCTATTATCACCCCCACTGACTCGAAGTATTTATGCATGCGAAGCCATTTTTTTCTTATCCTCACAGAATCTTGTTGGCTTAAGCCATGCACATTTTTCTGGTAAATTGTTATGCCATCATATATCCCACCATCATCCTCTTTAGTAACAGCGGAACCAGGAGCTAACATCTAGTAGAAAAACGTACATAGAAGCAGAGAAATTGCAGTGAAACTCACAGAAAATACAGCACACAGAGAGCACATATAAAACCTCCAGAAAAAAAGATAAATGGCTCAATAGTGGCATAGAAGATGTCAGAAAAGGCTTGTTTTTATTTGGCTACGCGTTTGTTTAGAAGAAAATTGGTCTCGGGATAGTTTTGCGTTGCGACCAAAGGAGATTTGTTATGCTGATTTTATATCTGATGCTTTATACGAACGTGTACACTTTCATTTAGCAACATTTCTCCATTTCTGTATTTTTCTGCCTATTCCGCTTCCGTCCAAACTATACTAACATGCTTCTCAGAGTAGTAAGTTACACCAATAGTTGGTTGGTACACAAAAGCCATCCAAACATATTCCTCGTTTTCTTTAACTCCTGTTTTCTGTGTCCTTTCTCGTTTATCTTGACTGCTACTGGTTCTTCTACTACATATTTCTCCTTTTTTCTCTTTCTCTCTCTCTATCTCGTCTTCTATTATTTTTCTGTGTATCTCCACGCTCGTCGCCGTATTTCATTTCAATGGAAGCACTGTTCACATCCCTGACAGGAAAAGTAGTCCCTCATCTCATCAAGTGATGATGATGATTGCAAAATAGCTCAACTCTTGTTGGAGCTGTTGTTCCTCTGCTGCGTTACCATCTTTTTTTTTTGCAGTTCCCTTTTCCTACTTTCCATCTCTCCAAGTAAGAAGTAATAGCAGAAGCAGATTGTCCATTTTGTTGTTACCAGCAAAGATATAAAACTGGTTTAATGTTTGGCATTATCAACCAAAGGTACATATTGCTTTCTTCTCTCCTCCTTTTTCTTCATCTTCTTAGTCTTCTATTCTTCTGCTATTTATTATTATTACTTCTGAATTTCATCTAAACAGAAGCAGCATCACATGCTACACAAGAACACCGAACAAGTGCACACAAAGTACAAATGTGCAATGAGGAAAGGAGAGGAACACCATAGCAGGAAGAAAACAGGGATGACGAAAAATAAATAGTAAAAAATGTATCGTATTCATATATACGTTTACCCTACTGTACCTACATTTCAGCTTCGTTCCGTGTGAGTGGGTAAACCACCCTCACAACAGACAGACGAACAAGAGAATTCATAACGAAGCAATAATTGAATTTCATGACTTGAGTCACTGGCTCTCT
>JAHZMZ010005223.1:0-19595 GCA_027743805.1 Lepidocyrtoides sp. E14
GTTATTGGCTTACTGACAGTTGAATGTAAATTAGGTTCATGCATTCTCAATATTATAGCAATCTCTTCATAGACGTCCGCACGATATCTCCTGTGAACGTTAGTTGACTAGCAACAGGCGCTATCTGAAGTAAAATTACTTGTAATTAATATTTATAATAACCAATAATGCAAACATGCTGTCACAATGCAACCCAATTCACTACAACTATACAATCAAGCACTACAAAAAAGACGACAATCACAAGTCACAATGTCAGTACACAAAATATGCAACCAAAAAACAATCACAAGCAGAAAAATAAATAAACTACTTGATGCAGGTAAAATGCACAAAGAAGGAACAAACAGAGAGAGAGAGTAACTAGTAGGGTTTGTATAGACTTGTTGTGCCTTTACTACTCAAATTTACAATAAATTAATCAATAAAATTACGTTAGGAAGGGGAAAATTGTTCTACTAGAATTATCATACATTACGGTACATACCTTCTACTGAAGGAGGAGTGATAGCCGAGGTGTCACCCTTTTCTCGTCGGGTTGCTCTCAATACACCATCCAAACAGTTGGTCACCGGTTCTTTGCAGTTCCCACACAATCGCCCTAATTGTGTTTAATAAGCAACGTTTTTAGCGAATAGATTGGAAAAAATATTAACTTACAAAATAATAATAATAGTAATAATAATAATAAAAATTGTTCTGAAAATAAAATTTGGAAATTTAGTACTAGTAGTAATGGCAGTAGAATACAAATTAATATAAATAAGTAGCTGAGAACTGCTGCTGCTAAACTTATAACTGGTGTTAGATAATAATAATTATATAACAGAAATATATATGTTTACCTATGCCCAGCAGAGGCAGAATAAAAGTCGGTAATTATGAATGAAAATACGACTGGAGTCTATTAACTTTTTATAGTAAAAATCAATCATTAATCTTGTTATATCAAAGAGTTTTCGGTACTTGTGATGCCGTCAAACAAAAGTAAACATGGCGAATAAGTAATTACAAAAATGGACTTTTTCAACACTTTGAAAGGGAGTTTGATTTCATTCTTGACACCCTACCACTTTGTCTTAAATAGAGGGGCACAATGGTTTGAAACAGATATACAGTCCAGTTGATTCAGATCAGAAAGAGAAACATTAGCACGCACTGAGAAGTAAAATTTGACTAAGAAAGAAACATGCTGAGAAACACGGAACAACATGCGTAACATTCAAGTCGTAACGTCCTCTGAGTCAAAGGGAAACAGCGACATGAAGGAAAATGTGAGTCATGTTTTTATTGAGCATAGCTTGTAGCTGAAGGGGATGTATATTTTTCGAGAAAATATAAGAATTCCGCCCATTATTACTTTTTATTTTCATTTTTACACACCTATAAAAAAATAATGACATGTCTCTTGTTTTTTTTAATTTTCTCACATTTTCCTTCAAAGTTTAATATTGAATAGTGCATGTGTAGTAGATAATGTAGATCACGGAAAAGAAGCTAAAAGCGGAAAAAATAGAACAGCATAGTTGTTTTTCTCGTTAAAGCATATCCAGAAGCGTAGTAATTCTTGACGATACTATAGTATTGTAACGTTTTTATAGAGTGACGAAGACTGGGAGAAGAAGCAAGCATTGCCAGTTTTGAAAGCCAGAGAAGATGATACATAGAGTATAGAAGTTTTTCCGGAGTTTTATTACAACATGCTTACTATCTATATTATCGATTTTCAAAAGCTACTTTTGTGATCCCAAAATGCATAATTAAAAAAACTTTAGAACACTTAAATTACTACTCATATTCAGAGATGCTTGAAATCATGGGTTTGTCAAACCGAAAGGTATTTGCATGATTTTCAGGCTACCAAAGTCAACTCAAAGTTACAGTAGATTTTTATATTTCACTGAAAAAATAATGTCAAACTGTCATTGTTTCGCTAATTTGCCACTATTGTCGACTCTATTTTTGTTCAAGCTCATGGCAACAGCATAAAGAAAGTAAAATACAGCCTGTAGCCATACCTAAATTAATATACGTTAAATGCATTGAACACTTTAAACTCATTTTAACTAAATTGACATCAGTGGAAATATTTATCCAAGAGTGAAATTAAATTTAAATTGTTTTAGAGCTCAGCAAAATCAAAGTGGCGACCAGGTGATTTTTTAATCGAGTAATTTTGAGCATCTCCACACTTTGTACACATCATTAAAAAGCGGCATTTCTCTCACCTAAAATAATATGCCATAATAGCTCAGTACATCAACAATATTCCTTAAGGAAATAAAACTGGCCATAAATATTACCACCGACACTTCTAAATTGACTTTTCATGCCTTTGTTTGTATGTTTAAATATAAACGTTATAAAAACATTGGCTGTACTACCAACTTGGGCAATTACTAGTAATATTTTATGATGTCATTTTCTTGACTTTTACGACTGTATTTACCTCAAAATTACATAAAAATTATTTTCGACACGTGGGCTAACAAACATCATTATTTATGAAGTATATAGTAGCATTTAAAATGTTTGACAAAGCTACTATTAAGACGGCTTTACTGTTCCACACGTCAGCTCTCATTAACAAGTAATAAGTAGTAAAAAGAAAAGTCAGTATATTCTTGTCGCATTAACCGCTCCAATAGTTAGGAGATATCTGAGAGGAACAATAAAAACTTCATGGCATAAAGGTCACGGAAATTATGCTGTTTGGAAAAGTGAGGAGCACTCTTTACTCTGGTAAATACTAAAATTAATGATGTTCTTGGCTAATATTACTATTCTATTTCTTCTGCCCAGATTGAGATTAATATACCTGATTCGTCATTAAGATATATATGCGAGTGTCGAAGAAGGGGCGAGGACAGTATTTATATACATACTTGTGGAAATATAAAATTAAGTCAAGCCAGCTAATGTTTCAGTTGTCATTCTACGCTTTAAGTCGTGTCCTTTTAAATTAACTTTTCTTGTAAAAACGATGCCAAGTGTTATGGTTGGTTAAATATGACCTTCCTTTCATTGTCATTAAACCAATGCTGATCAGCTTTGTAATACCGACAGATACTGTAAAAATGCCTTTACAACTTCATTTTGGTGATAAAAGTGTGACTAAAGTGAATGCTATCTAAGAATTGCTTGCAGTACAAATTTGCGGATAATGAGAAATGCGTATATTGTATTTTTAGAATAGTGAAGAACGACACATACGTACATACTACAAGGGTATGTGAAGGAAGACACAAACAGCTTAAAGACTTTCTATAATACACATTTAGGTAAATAAATTATTGCGCAACATTTCAATAATCTCATCATTATAATCATAACAGTCATATCAAGTCTCATTCCAATTTCTTCCTAGGAAATTAAGTCATTCACAATGCAATGTATTTTGAGAAAGAGCCACAGAAAAGATAATATGATGGAGCGACATTTTATTCAAACTATAGCATACACCGTAATAATGATATTAGAAATTTGTACACATACAATTTGGAACATATAGTGAAAGTGTGAAGAATGGAACTGAATACGTCTTTGATACACACAAAATAGCTAAGTAGACTAGTATAATAACATTAAGTAGTAATGATTTAAAACGTTTCCTAAACGGTAAGGGTACAAAATACGTAAAGTAGCTGGAATTTATATTAAAATTATGTGGAATACTACAAAAATTCCGAAAATACACAGGAATAATATAAAATTTGAATGGTTCAAGTATAAATAAGAGCAATAGTAACTGGTAAACAGTAAAACGAACGTCTTTGAAGATAGAATTGTGCAAGGTAGTCTAAACTGTATGTACAATAACAGATACCACATCACATAATATGATAGAGTGATAGTAAGAAGGAAAAAAAACGTTGGAATTGTAGTTCATTTCATCAGTTAAATTCCGAACATGATCTATTCCCGAAAACCTTCCATATCACTGATTCCAATTAATTTTCAGATAAAGACGTCCATGGTAACTGAAAGATCCAAACTCACTCGATTCGTTTGCTTGAATCTGCTTCATGTAGTATTTGGTTTTTAAACCGTGATTCACATGCACTAACTTACTGGATACGTAATATGCAGACGGGATTATTGTAATTAATTTGGGACTTCACTCATAAATATATTTAGAAGTAAATATATTAAAGTTTAGCTGCAAAAAACGACTGATCTATAACTCTAGTGGCTTTAAAATTGGCATGGCGTCGCAAATGAAGTATGAACTGAAGTGAAAGTTTACATCATGATGAACCTTTGAAACGCAAGAGTGTGCAGTAAACACTACATTTTCGTTAGATATCACATTAATATGAATGCGATGAAAGTAACGGGAATGATGATGATGATGAAACAGAGAAACTAGCCCGTTTCTAAACTCATCACCAACTACTTACTGATAATGGATGCAAAATGCATTAAAACATTGGTACAAGAAAATTAGAAGTAAATATTTGAATGGAAAAGAAGACGAAAACAACAATGAACAACATAAGCAAAGTGAAAGAAGTGAAAGTTGTAAGATTGTAATAACGCATGACACTATTTTTCTGCTCTAGTTCATTCATAAACATATCACAGATAAGCTAGATAAACAGAATCATTTGGCTGACGTCGGATGAGTTTACCTGATAAAATAAGGATTTTTTTTGCGTAATTTTTTTTTTAATTGACGGAAGTAAAGATGAAGTTACTACATAATATCTACATTTTTCTCCAACTGTCGATAAACGTTCACTGGTCAGTTGATTTAAATAGATGTTGAAACAAGAGGAAAAAAACTAGGTCGGTCTAGTCTAGTCAGTTAAGTTTTGTGGAATACTACTGTTGAACCACATGGGGAAACTAAGATGGATTGAAAAAATCATTTGCTTTTTATGCGATAACTTTGAGAAATGTACTGAACATTGATGGTCGCGAAATATCATTGTAATTTTCAGATGAATCTTCTGACTACAATAATGGACTAGTTAATTAACCAGATTATTAAGCATATTTTTGTAACTTTTTTGCAGCTGTATGTAAACTTGTGTACCTAGAACCTATAGACATATGTATGTTTGTATGTAGATATGAAACGAACTCACTTGTGGTGTGAAGAACACCTTGAGTGGCAGTGAGGAAAGTATGAGAATCGAAAGTATCCGGTGCCGAGTTGGTTTGTTTTTTGGCGAAGAAACGCCGCCGTTTCTCAGCGCTTCTAATTGCAATAATATGCTTGCTGTCGATGGTTGGTAGCGTAGAAGATTTACCTCTTCCCTCCGCTGCAGCTGCAGCAGCAGCAGTTGTAACGCTTGCTGCCAAAGACTCTTTTGCTGATGTTGCCCTAATGTTGATGCTGCTACTGCTGGCAGAACAAGGTGTTGTAATATCCCCTGGAGGGATATTTGCATACTGAAGAGCAACTTGTGGGATTGGTAGAGAAAATGCCAACGAGTGCTTTTTCAGTGGATATGGACCAGGACTCTCTGGTGCACTCTGTTCCGCCATGCGAGTCGCTGGTAATCCGGTGGACGGGGCTGGCGAGTTGGGTTTCCTGTTTTCTTGAGCAAGCGGAGAAGGAACGTATTTCTTTTCCGTCATCATCACGGGTACAGACATTATGGGTGCTGGGCCATGATGCTGCTGCTGAACAACTCTTTCTTGATGTTTTTGGCAAGCAAACGGGGAAGTTGAAGCTGAAGCGGAAACTTGACTTGAAACTGATGAACTATTGCTGCTACTGCCCTGTAACTTTCCGATGTTTGTATTGACGACGGATTTTGGGCTTCGATTAATGGCAGAACTGAGTGTGCTTATGTCAGTTGTGCTCGTCTCATCGAAGGATTTTGCAGTGTTGATGGTACTAACGACAGTAGCGGTGCTGCCGCTGGATGTATCGCTTCCTTGTTGCATGAGCTCTTCTTCCAGCAGGGAAAAGTCTGTTTGTGTTTGCTGCTGTACTAGTTCCGGTTTATTCTCTTCCTGCCCAGAGGCCAACTGAGGCATAAGCAGAGCACATTTTTTACACACGGTTTTTTCAAAAACCGTGTTTTCTGTGGGTATTGCTGGTGCTTGCATGGATGCCAGATGGGTGGATAATGAACCAAACAGATCTAGATGAGTGGGAGGCTCTTTTTTTCGTATGGGTTTTCCCTTTCCGCTACCTCCTGACCCACTCGTTGTCTTGTCTTTGCCAAAACTAAAAATGTTTGGCATTGCTGCTCTCAGACCGAATCTTCGTGGGGAGGCAGGTGGAGAGGAGAACAAACTCGAGGATTTAACTACGTTAGTAGCAGTGGATGGATCGGAAACGAGACGAGAGGTGGAAGAAATTGACGAAGTAGAGGATGATGATGAGGGAGATGCTACTAACGAGTGTTGTTGATTTGAGTGTGCTTGGAGTAACCCTTGGTTTTCTGAACAGTCTCCTGCATTTTTAATTAGACCTCCTTTGACAGTCGTACAAGACGTACAAGTAGGCTTATTGACATTTGGTCGAGTAGATGATGAGGAAGAAGAGGATTCGCCTACTTCTTTTCTTCTGTCTTCGCCTCCTTTTATGTTCCCATAATTACTAGCTCCACTGTTGGTAGCAGCAGTAGTAGAACTAGTTTTACAAGTTGCATTATTATTGCCAGTACATCCACCACTGCTACTACTACTTCCACCGCTCCAAGTATTTTGGACAGGCTTGTGGTCTGATTCCCACGATGGTGGATGTGGTGGCTGATGGTGCGCGTCTTGTAGTGCTGTTGATGTACTATCACTGCTGTAGTAGTAGCGAAAGTGGTCCCAGTCGAAAGATTTGCAACGACGAAACTTTTCCAGTTTTGCTGACTTGGTTCTTGGTAGTCCATCATCAGAAACCTGATTCTCTACTCCAGAAGTATGCTATTTAAATAAAAAAAGAGAAGAGAAATTTCGACAGTTAACAGGATCTTTTCTACAGTTATTTGTAAAATCATTCAGTATTACACCCCACTGGGTACATATCATTTACACTGCCCACTACTCTTTTCACCATTAGCTCTTTACTAGAGCTAGAGGAACTCCAGACATGAATCCTTTTCATACACAGTAGGGATATTAAATAATACATAGTGCATTTCCATTGCGGCTTCATATTACTACAGATATGACCTCCAACTACTCCATTGTATAAAATTTTTAGATATTAAAATAACATCCACCTACTTTTCCTTCTCCTTTAACAAAATTTGTACTTACCTACTCATCCATGTGATGTTAGTTGTAAGTATAACCTAATGAAAGCTGCCAAAAATACTTAAGATTGTAATTTGGTGTCTTCTAGCAGAAGTTTTGATGTATTTCCAACTATAACTAACCCAGGCATTCCAATCCTATCCTCCATCCTCACCATTAAGAATTAGGAATAACAATAATAGCCACTTAATCATTTTATGATTAGGTTATATCTATCTTCGACATGTTCTAAAATTTGTGACTCGAAACTGATATTGGCAGTTCAATATTTGAAACATTGTAAAATGTTTATGAGGTATTTGATGGGCACTTGAGCTGATTGCCTATTGGCAGCATCCGTAGGCATGTATTTGTATCTTTTACGGACATGATGATAACATAGATAAAACCACTTTCTCCTTTATATCATCCCAATCCCAATCGCAGCATTTTCTGGCCTACATGGTTTCAAATAGTGATGTTGAGCAAGCAGTTCGGAATACACATAGATACCATATTCCCGGAATTCACAGCCACTCTTAGATTTATAGCCTCTTATCTGTGCATCCTAACATTTCATGTCATGTTATACCAAATTTTGGTTATCACGACAATGTAAAGCTAAACTCTTCATATTTTATTAAAACATCCTCTTCTAACATGATTTCAAGCTCAATAGTAAAAATTGAAACACCATAATTGTTGCACCTACAGGCCACAGCTTAATGGCAACTGGTTACCAAATGTGCATATTTTTTGCTTAGATTCAATGTTTAGCCTCCCAACACAATAATACGACCTCTCAAAAAGTGACAAATTGGAAAATATAGCTGAAAATATAGCAATAAATATGATACTCATGTACCATGTACATCAGTGTTGTAAATTCTTCTAAATAGAGTCCATGATAATAAAATTATTTATGACAGCAGCATATCATACTGTTGTTGTAACGTCGTAAACGAAGCGGGCGAGTGCAGGACACAGGTAACTTTGCCATTGGTCAACCTGGACAAAATGTTAGCCGAGATGGTCGTTGTGATATATACAGGATGGACACACACATCACCATGTTTTCAAGATAGTTTCCACTACCATGAGCCCCAATAAAGAAAGTTACCATTAGTGTAATCCCATACGAACAATTGCAACTACTAGATAAAATGGAATATTCTACTCGATTTCTGCACTTGTCATTTCTCTACTCAGCGTAGAGTTCACCCAGTCCTTTTGGTCTTTTCAAAACTTCAAAGACATGTCTTCCAGAAGAAGGAAGCCCTCCAAACAAAAAGAAATGTGGTTGAATCATAAAGAAAATCTGGGACGGTTTCAATCTTTTGTATTCTCTTTTCTCAAATGAAATGAAACTATTTAGCAAAGAATGAAAACGTCTTGGTTTTACTACGCTATTTTGTCGTACCATTGGAGAATGAGAATCAAGAAAGTGATGATAGCTTTACTTCACATATATTAGTAATATATATATACAGATTATATGCTGGTTAATGTATACGTATTAGTAATAGAGAATTGGATGACGACACTTCTTCTCTTTTCCTTTTATGTCCATTAAATTTTAACTAACAAGACGAACAACCACTTTGAAAATAGATTTAAACTTTCTCTCCTGTTCCTCTTTTTTTATCATCAAGTCACTTCTTTGTGTTTCTTCGTACTGTGCCAGTGCATGGGAGAGTTTCCATCTTGTCATACAACAAAAAAGAGGAGAAAGGATGAGAGAGGCGAAGGAAGATGTAATGCAAGGATATAAGGAAGCTGCTTGCAGGAAAATGTAGAACATTATGCTAATATGATATATCCTTAATACAAGTTTCATAACGTTAGGAAGGTATCCCAAAATGTAGCAGAGGAAAGAGAAAGTGTTGAGCCTCTTTTACCAGACTGATTTTACAATAACAAGTTCTTTAAGGGTGACGACTGCCATTTATACAAAAGAGCTCTATTCGTATTTACTTCTTCCAACAGAGAGAAGACAGTAAAGTAAGCTGTTACAAAGACTCTAAGTTATAAAGCATTAATGCCATCACCATGTGAACCCCTCTCATATTACTTTCATTCCTTTACACTTTCAACGGACATTAACAACAGACGTGGAATTTCTTACGAGACTCGGACATGGTGTTTCATGGACTTTCGAAAATTTCAGCTGACGGACGTTTTTAATTAGGGATGACATTGGCGCATCTGAACCTTTTTGAGGAACCTGAGAATTTTTCAAAGCTATTTGAATTCCTTTTTTAATCTTGGTATTTTTTGGAGACATGGGTTTTCCTCTTAAAATATCTTAGTGTTCTTAAGAAATTCCATGTTCAATTAATCGTCTCTCTTTATCCTTACTGGTTTTGTATTTAAGCAAAGCCAAGAAAGTTCTAAAAGTTACGTTGTTATCATGTCTCTTTCCAGAAGCGATAAGTTATGTAGACGAAATTACGATTGAATTCCATGTTATTACTACAAACTTTGCCCATTTAACAGTTTCCACCTTAATGCCTAGTGCTGATTTTTGAGCGACTTTTGTAATCTTGGAACGGTTTATAATCGACTTACACCAACAATTTTCATCATAATAATCACTTCTAACGTATTCATAAATTTGTGCAGAGATTCTCATATGGAAGCTATTATTAAGTCATCAGAGCAATCAGACAGGTCAAAACTCAAGTCGGCCTGTTTACAATCTGGGTCTGTTACAAATATGTATTTTATGAACATCATGCAAAACTCTTGAGCCTTCATTCTCTCACAGGACATGAAACACGAGTCAAAGTGCAGTCTCTCTGTCTCTCTCTCTCTCTTTCTAACATCATGAAAACGTACAAACATAGATGGACAGACAGACAAGACATACATACCTACATAATATGTATATTTTATTTGCATACCACAATCGGCTCCTTTGTTGCTGCTGTTGGAATTCCATTTCATTCTTTTTTTAAGTGAAAAGGCTTAGTCAACTATTTTTTGTCTTGTGTGAGTGCCTCACATATGAAAGTAGGTGAAGGGGGAACTCTGTAAATAGAATATAATATTTGTCGACATGCCATTTCATGCACTCTAATGTCACTTTAACTGTCTTTCTACTAATGTAAGCCTTTGTGTCCTGTTGCCATTTCCCTTTTTCATTCATTCCCCAATCTCTTTTAGGACAGTGTAGCTCACTGAAACACGTCATTTGACATGTGCGATAAAGCAGGAATACGATAGTATATTCACTCTATTTTACTCTCTTCACTGACACCTTTTTTATTTATTATGCTAGCTTCATCATGGTTCCTGTCACCAGTGTCATCACTGTATAACCTGATGATGGCCACTTGAGTGGAAAACAGGAACAACTTGAGTTATAAAAATGATAAGGCTAGTTGTCACGTACATTTTGCTAATTTAAATGCAGTCCTCTGCCGTTACGCTTGATTATCTTTTAAATGCTTATTTTCACAACCATTGTCGCGTTCTAATGTTATTATTATCGTGTACACTAACAGAAAAAAGTTGGGAAATTCATTCGCTTAAACGCTATTACACATTACACGTGCATGTATGTAACTTGTAATATGGGAGGTACCCGCATAGACTTAACTAAAGCCTAGCCATTCTCGTTGTCAGCTGCTCTAAAAATATTCAAAATGGTATTTCAAATGCATTGTTGTTCTTATCAGTATCATAATTCTATTCCAAAAGAAATTCACTGTTTGGATTTTTGCACACTTGGAGTGAAAAGGTGAAGGGCTCGTTTTTAAATGTATCTTGGCTAGTTTTTGGAGGTCCCGTTGTTACTAGGCAACTTTATTTCAGTCATATTTTCTTAACGAATAGCCCAATAAGCGCCACCATGAAATTGCTAGGGAAAGAAGATCATGTTACCAAATTAGACAGCAAGCGGAACAAGCAGTTGTATTTATATTTAGCATTTCTGCTGGAGTTTGCCACGTTTGTCATTGGATCATGATAATGTATTCTTTTCTTTTATATGTATTTGCTAATTGCATCAAAAGAAAGCTTCTTTGCTTACACCCAGCAGCTTAAGAACTACATGATATGCCGTTTCCAACTATCAGAGTTGATCTGATCTACATGTTTCCTATTTACTTTTTTAGTAAATTGTTGAGGGGACCCTCAGCCGTCGTCTTCGTGAAAATAAATCCAAAGGCTCTTCTGTAGTTGCTTGCTAGTGAGATGAGATTAATGTAATTCAGAGTTAGTACAGGACAGTATATGACATTTATATCAAAGTAGGTTTTTTCAAGATGTATATTATGAGGAAAGGATCTCATTCATTTTCTTCAGCTCTTGTATCTATGATCAAAATGGGTCTAGCTTTTATGTTTTATCAAACATTATCATCAAGCCGAACACTAGTCTTCATTACTTTGATGTATTAAAATGGGAAAATTTGTGAGGGTGCGACGGCAACGATAATTCTGATGATGTGCTGCTCTACATGCTGTTTCCGGATAAAGCTTCAGAATAATTAGAAGAAGTACATCATCATCTGCTCTCTGATGATCACCATGCTGGCGAACTACTTACTTTAACTTTTCTGCTTTTCTTTCTCACACAGCCACCATGACCATAATTTTGATGTAGAGAAAGTGTTTGCTGTCGACTACCATTGTCTGTGTATGTACCATGATCGTCATTAGAATTATCCAGCACAAAGTGCTTCAGCTAAAAAAAGATCTACATAAATTTAATCATACAAAAAAGCTGGCTAGAGTAGATGCCTTCCTCTTTTAGTCTGAAATAAAGAGCGCTTCAAGACGAAAGATTAATGAGTAAAAGGACTATTTTAGGTGAAGGACGTACTCAAAGTAGTTCGTGGACATTTTTCTACAAAAATTACCATTAACACAAGAGGTGTTTTTCATACATTACATAGCATTTGACAACGAGATAATGTTTCCTTTTCCTGTACATAGTCTACCTATGTTGATTCTCGACATTGCTACCGCAAGAAGGGTTTAATTTGATGCGTTCAGTTGTGTAGGTGTATGATAAATGTCAGCAAGTCGTCTGGAAAGGACTGACTCTATTACTCTTCCTTTTTTTGTATGTTGTCAAATTCTGAAAAAGTTTAATCTTCAAACCGATTTCTGACAGGATAATACAATTTTCATTTTGCCAAGTCATCAGGAAAAATCATCTTATCGTTGAATGAATACAATCGACACAAACATTTCGAATGGCTATTATATGTGGTTTTTTTATATTTAACCTCAACAATATTTTCAGCAAAAGTTCACGAGGTTTCCGACTGGTTTAGTATTCCTTATTGGATACTGTATACCAATGGGAATAGTATGAACTACCGAACTGCAATAACATGCCACAAGATTGAAGATGGAAGATGCGATACTGCTGATTATATAAAGTAATATATATTACTGCTGCCAGTTCAGCTGGAGAACGCCCTCATTTTAGAAAACTTCAGTTTTCATCTTGATATGATATTGGCCATGCAAATACAAGAACTGAGCCCCAACTCCCTTGATATCTATCTTATTAAATACAGATACGTAACATTAGTACTATGTTGTTGGTGATGAATACGAGGATAATGATGCAATACTACTCCGCATTAATCAAAAATGATGATGAAGGAATCCTGAATAAAGAAGACAAATTATTATAAAAGAGACATTCCTAAGTTTCAAATCAGTCTACTTGGTGTAGTATTATGTCAGAAACAACATACCTAATAATATGCCTACCACAATTAACAAAGTGAGGCCTATTCACAAAATATGTACGTACATAATGGCAACAGCAGCAGCAGCAATTTCACATTAGTAGTGTTTCCAAGACGAAAATTACGCGAAAGGGACAAAGGACTATAAGGAGTGAATCGAAACAGGAATCCTGCGTGTCCTTCTTGCTTGTTATTAATTGTCGATACTATTTTAATTAATGTTTTGCCTGTACTGAAAAGGATGCCTACTATTCAAGTACATCCGATTGACATAACATGCTTTATTCATCCCTTTTCCTGGAAAAAATGCTGCAAACTTCTTATGTAGTCTGAAATATCTACAGAGCGAGCAGCTCCCATTTTCAATTCTTATCCGTGCGTTGATAAAAGGAGAATCCTGGTAAAATGAAGAGTAGTACCGTTGTACTTAAATAAAAATGTTTGGATTCTACAGAAGCTAATATAGAAAAATTTGGTTTTCAAGATGACTTGCCACGCACATACACACGACATTTTAATCAAATACCTGATATGGAAAGAGTACCTACTTATTCGATACTGCTTTTCTTCCCTCGAAGCCAAACAAACCAAGTACATGAGGACAAGATGGTGGATGAGTGCTTGTGTTTACGCAAAAAAAAAATATCTACAATTTTTGTCATTCAAAAATCTTTAATCAGATGAAGGTCAGCCAAGTGTGTAAAATGATTTCAACCTTTTCAACTACTTGTAAAAATATACAGCATAAAGCTATTGCTAAAGTTACAAACCGTATTTAACTTGATTATAAATGCACCTACCTACCCATTTATACAAGCCTGTTCAGGTACCTAAGTATCTACTTTGAAAATGAGTTTTCTTTATAATTTTGATATGCCTTTCAACATCAATCCCCCGTCCTCATGGCATTTCTGGAAAGTAGATGTGAAGAATCAAAGCACCAGCACTACTGCGACATTATAATACCAGTACTCTACTCGATGGGTAGAATGGAAAAGAGAAGCTGCCTCCAAGCAAAGTTTGTAGGAACATCATATCTTCGTGTATATCAGCATCACTGTAGAGTGTACTAAATAAGTTTAAGCACTATCTAGTGTATCTGCATGACGCTGAGTTATGGAAAGACTAAATTGTATGATGATGATATCATTAATGAGCCTTGTTTGATATGGATGGCTGGAAACGAATCGTCAGTGAAAATCTGTATGGGGTATTACCATTCTCACTATATTTATCGCAATAAAGCAAAAAGGAAAGAGAGTCGAGAGAGAGAAAGCCAGAAGGCCTGAGAGTGACTGACTGAGAGAGAGAGAGAGAAAAGGAAAATGTGAGATGTCGAGTAGAAAAGAGAAAATAGTTTAAAATGGCCATATATATACAGAATACATAACCAACAATATGTGCGTCAACCTTCATTCTTTAAATCCCTCTGCTCTCTTTCACTTTCCTTTCAACGTAGCAGCCAGAATATTATTTTATTTTAAAAATATGCCATTCCATCATCAAAAATTCTCATATATTAAATGCACTTGTGGATACTGAAGAGACATATTTGTGCCATTTTTAAAGCGACAAAACTACTAACAATACTTGCATAATATAGCGTTTGTTTAATATATAACTAACAATTAGTTATCATGCTGGTTCCCGCTTCATATATTAACCTGCAAACTGAAAAAATAATTTGTTTGCTACTCTTCTCTATTTAACTACTACAGTAATAGCGTAGCAGCCCGACGATACGATACGATATTTTAAAATTTGTTTTTCTAATCATTCTCTTATCATCACTGCACATAATATGATCTAGCATAAAATCATTTACCTCTTTATGTGAACATACTTTGTAATCTTATTTCAACATTTTGATTAGTTTTACTTTTAAAACACTACGTCCCTGACACAACCGTTAAGCAGCTAACGTTAGCATACATTCTAAAAATATGGCACATTTTATGGAATTTACAAACTCATCAGGATAAGAACGAGAATGCGGGCTCCGTTTCTCGATTACAGCAATGTTGACAACATCGCAAGTTATCTGTAGAGTAGTACCTAGTACCTTGCATGGAAAATGATAATAAAAATTGTACTCTACTGTAGACTTTTGTGCATTTACGTTGTGCTTTGTGCCAACTATAATTGTCATTAGCATGACTTGGACATAACCTTTTTTTAATCCCTGATAAAAGTGCACTTCCGTCCTGTCCATGTTGGTGACAAATCAGACAATTGGAGGCTTGAACGACAACTAAACCATCCCTTCAGTCAAACCCTAGGTCCATTAAATTTTGAATGAGGCAAATGCCATCGTTTTTAAATAAACCTGATGTACATAGCACCAGCTACAGGATGATATAAAATTTAGATTAAAATACACAGAAGCGCTCGAGCAGTATAACATGCAATGTGTAAAATTTGATTTGACTTTACTTGATCTGATCAAGTTAAAGTGCAAAAATGTGTTTCCTACAGTTTCCACATTATATGGATGGATGGATGGATAGAGACATACATAGATAAAGAATAATGGGCTGCACTATATTACGTATTTTGCATGCCATGCCCTAGTAACAAATGAAAATGACAGTGTATGTAGTGTAGTGCTAAAACAATGTTTCATCATCCCATCTTGCATCAAATCATATTAAAATGTATAGATCGAGTTTAGCAGAAAAATTGAAAACAGAGATATGCGATGAAGGAAAATATTGTATTACCTCAGAATCCTAATCTTTGTCCTTCTGATCGCAGCGAAAATTGAAAATCGACTAGGATTTCGTGCCAGCTCAGCGTCATGTCATACGACATGTTATGACTTACAAATATTGTCGTTTCTCTCTTTCTTCAACAAAATACATTGAAGCACGAAAGTGCGCGTACAGGACCGGTTGAAGCGGAGTCCGACAACAATATCGTCAACATCCATCCATCAGCTTCGGCATTACTTTTATCTCCATTGCATCACTATAATTTCCATCATTGAAATATATCCCGCATCAGATGAAGCAGACAAGCATAAGCAAACAGGATCCCGTCTTCAAAGCGTCGTCGCTTGTGTATACAAACAGGTAATGTTTTACTAAGCAAACCTGCCAGCGGCAAAAATCGGAGCAGTCGGTTGGATCATGATGATAATGGTGATGATGATGAGCACTTTGCTTTCACCACCGTGACTGTTGCATTTCAGCTCCTGAATTGGTTAGTTGACTGTTAAGCAAACTGGAGAGAATTGGTCTCACCGAAGCAACTGGGCTTATATCAAAACAGACGTAGCACACACACTTAGGGTAGACATATACGGGGATTACAATAACTTACGTGCATATGTGCGACAATTTGGTAGATCGGCGCACTCTATCTTTCAAACAATTGAAAGGGATCTTCAACGTACAATTCTTGGAAAAATACGAACGTCAATGCCAACTAAAGTGACAATACACCCTTGCCATTTGTTGTAGATTTTCAAGTCTTAATTTACAACGAGCATATTATTATACAGTTTTCTGATTAGTCGGGTAATGAAAAGAGAATGTGAGACATGAAAAAACTAACCTCCTATTTTTCGGGGATGGGAAATGCAACTCAACTACTGAAACGTCTCCTATATGCATGGTAAAGTTGGTACAGGTTGACATAGACAATATTACAGCTTAAACTATGTGCCGTATGACTATATGACAATGTCGCATTTATGTTATAAGTATTTCTAAATAAATTTTAAGCATTTAAAATAAGGGTAGATTTAAACTCACAACTTGGGTTTAACTACATTTGTCCGCCGCCAGCAGCAAGCGTGACATGTTGGGAGAAAACCTTCCACTTTATCAAAACGAATAGTAAAAAAAATAATTATGCAAGGATGGTCCAGTTTTGTAGTAACATAAATATAATAAAAAAATAATAATAATAATACCTTACGGCTCAAACTCATAGTTAAAAGCACCAGTACACAGAGTGAAAACGCATTTTCATAAGTTTCAACAAAATGTGTTTGATATGAAATAATGTGCTATGGGATTAAATGGAATTGATGTATTTCCAAGATACACGAAAGAAAAGACTTTCATCTCAAAATGCCCCATTCTACTTAAATTTGTCATCCTATCAAAAATCAACTGCGGTTGCAACACAGGTAATGAGGGTGACAAAGTTCAAGCGCAGAACACCAAATTTACTGCATTTCACAGTTTGAAAGAACTGTGACCTTTTGACAAAATTACGTTTATAGCAACGTTTAAAGTTTATGGAACACGAAGAAAACTTGGTAAATTTGGAAATGTTTAGGAGCATGTAAACTAGCAAGTATGTTGCGTGCTAAGCAAGAGAGAAAGTTTTTCTTTCGCCTTCGTTGTCTTCTCGGAACATGGGATTCATCAGGTGAGCAAAGTAAGGTTGTAAAAACACAAGACACGATGACTTTTCCTAGACGCACACAATTCTTGCGTGCTTCAAGACAAATTACTTCTCAGGAGGATTAATCATTATAATCCCAACTCCTAGGGCATGACATGTTGCATACGGTCGTTTCGCGGAGACTGCCTGTATTTCCGTTTAATGTCATAAATATACACTACCATTTTAGCAGTTTCGAAGTTTCCCTGAAAGCCATGGCATAAAAGCAATTTAGGTAAGTTTTGTCGTCAAATGAGGATACACATAATCACCTTATATTTCACTGAATCTTTTATCCATTTGCTGCTAAATGTTGTATATTTAGCCTGTTCTTCTTATTTGTTGCGACTTGGATGGAAGTTTTATAACAATAACATGGCTTTAAGAGTTGAAAATATTTACTGAATGTTGAATGAGTGTCATGTTTCAATATTTTCCGAGCCAGTGTCATCCTTAAACTAGGCAGCAAATGTTTACGTCATAAGTCTTACTTGTTGGAAGATTTGGGATATTATTAGAACTAATAGAATTGGTTACCAGTGGTCGATCATCCATCTCAAGAGCTTGTTATTGACAAGAAACAACAAATTTTTTAACTATTTACATCATGGCATGATATTATCATTGCAAAACTAATGATCGTTTTGATGAACTAACTAAATATAATTAATTTTAAATTTTGAAAAATAATCAATGAATGACAATTTGATTGCTATGATTATTACCTATAACTTATAACTAGGTACATAAAATTCGCGCCCTTTTATAACACCTCCAAAGCACAGCTTCTAAAAACCACTACACATCATCAGACCACTTCAAAATTCCTAGAAAACGCCTCATATGCATAGCTGAATGAACTACTATCTTCCATCCTTTACAGGCAGCAATGGCAATTATTACGCCTCCTCTAAGATGGAAAAAGTGTAGTTAACGATTATTTTATTTTCTCTACAAAAATAGAGGTTGAGGTGGTGGCTCTGCACAAAGTAGTAATTTCGGTTATGCACTTGAACACAAAATTCTAACAGAAACCACCAAAAGCTCGGTCTTTATGACAGTATTAACTTTTTCCTGGAAGCAAACCTTATTTTCAGTGTATAATCCGAAAGCACATAGACACGCGATGCATTTGTCTAAAAATCTAAACAGCTATTCTTATCCGACATGTTGGAGGGATAAGCTGTAGAAACAAGCATCGTTGTTCTAAAATACATACAGCATAGCATTGTTGATACAAGCAAAAAAGTTGCTTTCTTTTCTCTCCTGTTACCTTGCTGGGAATATTACAGACACGTTAAATAGGTTTTATGTTGTCCATAATATATTGCAGATATTATATAAGTAAGACAAAGCATTACCCTCACTATTATCTGTGACGGAGATTGAAAGCCTAGTTTTATTTATTAAATGGGTGTGTGTGTGTGTATGTGTGCACAATGGCCTGGTTTGCTTACACATCCCATTGTCTTTTACTTGAGCAGGTAAAAATGTGGAGAGCGCGGAGAAAAGTGCGGTAGCTTTTGCCAAGAAGAAAGGAATGGCAGATAAAAATGCAAGGAAAAGTAAAAAGAAAATGTGACTGGGGATGGATGGGTAGCAAGGTAAAAGAAAAAGAAGCAACAGTGGTTTTTTTTCTCTCTTTTTCCCTGGAAGCTAAACGGGAGCATCTTTGTTCTTATATTATTTGGCGAATGTATATAGCTAGTCGAAGTGTTCTTCTTGTAAGAAAAAAAATATGTCATATAAAACTATTTGTATATATACTACACATGAATGCTTGGGAAGATAAAACTGTGAGCTCTTTTTTATCTCTTTTTCTGTTGGTCCCCCAACATTTCCAGGAATACAGCAGTATATAGGAGATAGGGCATCATAGAAAAATACATAACCATTATGTATATTAAATACTTGCATTGATGTTTATATTTGTATTTATCTACAGTCATAGTTTGTACGAATAAAAGTGAAAGTATTTTGTGTTGTGCCAGCACATTCTGGAAAAAAAAATATTTTTTTGTGGATTGCCAGCCAAGTTGTTCTTGTTACTTACTGTAAACAGATAGAAAAAAAAATTCCTTTTCCATGATGATGAAATGAAGACTGTATGCAAGAGATATTTTTGTTGGTACCAAATGGATGGGTAAAGCAGCGAAGAAATGGATAAATAGAGAGACTGGGGAAGGTAGATACAAGTTACATGGTTCCAGCAGGTCGTACCCAAAATAGGAAGTAGTTTTATTTTCCCTTTACCATATCTGCTGATGTAAATATATGTGTAATTTCCTTCACTCCGTTTCTC
>JAHZMZ010005224.1:0-11088 GCA_027743805.1 Lepidocyrtoides sp. E14
TGTCAATTTACGAAAGTTTATCTTTTACTTTGCAATATCATGTAAACTGGTAATAAATCTTTCATTCTTCAGGCTGCTACTGGTCGTGCTGGAAGCGGTGGTGGTGGACGAGGTCGCCCTAAGAAGAATGCAGCACCTGCTGAAGAGCCAGAAAAGTCGGAGCAATCCAGTGGAGGTGAACAGGAGGGCGATGATGAATAAATAAAATTCAACTTGACAAATTTCTTTTTTTACTAAATGAACTTTTTTGTAGGACAGGTGAACCTAAAGATTGTAGTAGATAAGGTTGACAAAAGAAAATTATGCACACATATTTAAACATTTTCAAAGAATCAGTCCGTAGGATCTTCACTCTTCAAATGTCATTTTGAGATGTACGAATTTTAAGGAATAATAAAAGTATAATTATACATACTCCATCAAATACGTCTTCTTAGTTGGTTTTCGTCTACGTATACTAGTTAGTTATTATTAATAGTTGTATTTTTTAGCATGTTTCTCAATCATTTTTGTGTGTGTATTGTTGTAAATTTCCTTTTTATGAGGACAGCAATATTCTTACTGTTGTTATTATTAAAATACCTTTTAAGAAACAAGTATTTATATCGATTATATTTTTGGTTAACCGTTTAAAAAATTGTATGTTGTTGGTAAGTTCATCTAGAAGATAGCAGAAATTACTAAATTTACATTCTTAGTGTGCAAGGATGAAGGAAGATACTAAGATATACATATTTACAATTTTACAACAAGAAAATACTGATATTGCCAGTCACACAAAGTCAAAAAGAAAGCATATTTGTTGAACCAATACAATCGATTATCCCGATATTTCATATTTTAAAAACTGTTCCGTGTAGTAGTAGTAAACGCCTTCAAATAATATTTTGTTGGTTTTATTGCTTTCCCAGTTTTTTAATAAATTAGAATGTTGTTCAATCTGTTGTCCATTTTTTTGTGTGAATTACCTTTATCCCATTTTACCGATTGGATGCAAAACATGGAGATTCATTTGTATCAACAAAGTAATGATGATGATAATGTACTGATTGTAACCATTTTCTCATTTTTCCGAAATATGTAAGCAAAGAGTGACGGTGACCAATAAATTGTTATATTATATGATAAATAATAATTGAAACGACTTGTTGAACTTCCTTTTTTTTAGGGTTTTATAAGTTGTAAGCATCGATGATGACATCCTCAATTCAGTCTTTTTTTATTTAGCGTTCCATCTATATTTCCTTCGACGTATCATATCATTTATAAAGTGTGTATGCAGTAGTATTTAGTTAATTACATTTCTTTTGTTCTTTACCTTCATCGGTCATAATTCTGGCATCAATAATAGTACACGATAATTAGCGGTTTTACAGTATTACGTGGTAATAGACATTTACAGTAAGCTTATACAAAGTAAAATGTTGTATAATAATAATTTATTACTAGAACAATCATTTCATGTAGAGGAATTAATAGTCAGTACACTCTCTATACACTCAATTAGGTAGTAGCAATAATAATTATTATTCGTTTTTTCATCAATAAATTAACTGAACTGGATCCATTAGCATGATGATGGCGGTAGGTAACGGTAAGTTATATGCAAACTTATTGAAATATATTATAACAAATCAATTATTTTTAGCCTATTTTTCAATAATGGGTAGTTTAAATTAGTAACATTTTTAATTCAGCATAAATCTTTATCAAACTACTTTTAAAACGGAAGCCATTATTATTTCGAGCAACTTTCCTTTTTCCATTCCACTGAGCCTGTCTCAAACACAAGACATGTATCGCAGAGTAAAGTTGATTTAATAAAAAAAAATGAATCAATTGAACATTTTTTCCTTATATTTTAAAATGAAAACAATTCAGGACTCGCATACGTTTTTTGTGAACCTTTTTGCTTAACTAAAAGTCTTGTAAAACTGAAGATAGATAACATTTTATATCTACATACATGTATTTTATGCCGGAGAGAGAAAACTTAACTTTGCTGTACATCATATACACATATTATTATATGATTTCGCTAATCAAGTATACTCTACAAAAATTAAGTTTAACATATTATCATAAAATGCAGTTGATAAAATAGTTTGCTAAATAATAATATATTATGTTGTTGCTAAATTCTAAATACTATAAATGTAAATTGTTCTACTGCCTCACATAACATTTGCTTTAGCCAAATATTAAAATATTGTGTTATTACGATGCTTGTGTTGTGTTACAATACTTAACAAAGAGTTAAAACCGCACCGCATCTACTTTTGCTATAATCAGTAACGTACAACATTATCAGAATTGCGTCACAAGGGGCACTTTTTGAGTCCGTAAATTTTTTACTGTTTCATTTGTATCGTCTAATAATAATTAGTTATTATAATATGCAGAGCAGTAATGTTTTAACTATGTTAAATTACATTAATTAACATTGTTCTTCAAATACAGCAGCCTACCGAATTTTATCCATACACTCTTTCAAATGTCATGCACAACTTTTAATGGCTATCAAAGCTTTTATTACGTTTTCAAGTTCACCTATTTATTATTAAAAACTTTGAAGAAAGCGTGCTTATTGTTTTTCTTACATGTATTAAACATGGATCATCTTTATTTCTTCCTCATTGTATTATTACTGTTACTTGATAAATCTTAGTGAACATGATGTTGTTAAAAATAGTAGTAGTATAGTGATATGACGATGGATGACTAGTCATTTTATGCCATTCGTTCCTCCGATCACAATAAAGATTGTAATGTGATCGATCATTAATAATAATAATAATAATAATAGTGCAGATAAAAGTCGGTTTACTGATTGAAGCAACAAACGACAATTTTTTTTCTGAAGCGATAATAATAATAATAATAATAGCAAGAATATTATAGAGAACTTTTCGGGGTTCTTCCCTTGCCCATTATTCAACAACAGCTTCATAGCAATAAATGCCATTAATCTTGAATATATTATAATTTACACCTTGTACAATAAAGTTTTTTTTTCTACACAATAGAATTTCATAGCATTATCTTTACTTGAATGTTGGTATAATATAGAGGTATGTTTAAAAATAAGTAAGAAAAACATGTTCTACAATAAGTAAGCAATGCTTAATGAAAATTATTGTAAGTATACATAAAAATAGTAGTAGCACGGCAAAAATTTAATCTCATTTTCCATCACTTCCTCTCTCCACATTTTCCATCCAACAACTAGCTAAGTAACTGAATGCTTTTAAGCAAGCAAAAATATGATATCATGCAACGTCAGCACATTTTCCTTTCATATTTTAAAATGCATTTTTTCCCATTTACTCCATCTCTATGCTGTTTCAAATGAACAGTATGATGTATAGTTTGATGACGCGTTTCTCCAAGAAAACTCAAAAAGTTCAATATTCTTTTCCAATTATTCTCATAATTTCTTTAAAACATTACTTAACAATTAACAATAAAAGGGAATGGAAGTTCAAAGACAAGTCCATTTAACAAACTGATTCATCAAATTTTTAGACGACGGACAATAACAGTTTATCAATCAATGAATAGACAAAGTATATATACATACTTATATACAAAGTGCTATAAGTACAGTAGTATAATAATTATTATTATTAATTTCTTTCTTTCTACACGTTCGGTTTTTTTTTTATAAAACTACATATCAAACATTTATAGTTAAATAGTCAGCTCCAAACAAAAAAAAGAGTCATCTTCTGCAAACAGCACTCATATAATATTTTATTATACTTGTGGTTACTTCCTTTTCATAGAGCAAGTCAGATCTTTTAAAAATAGATTTTAATACATAGTTAAATATATTGCACCTTCTGTCTCTGGCTACATACAACACAACATAATTTTATTCACGCCTATTTATTATTATTATTATTTGATTCGCTCATTCTTATTCGTCTTCTTGGTCAAAACATTATCAACTTTTCCAATAAATAGTCGTACATGAAATATTCTAGTGTAGGTATTAAAATTACATGCACTATAATAATAATAGTAGAGTGTTGTAAAATGTATTACACATGCTTGTTCAAAAATTGAAGTATATTTTCGGTTTTAAATATGTTAGTAAATGCAATAATATTACTAAATAGTGCGCTCTTCACTATTATTGAGAAAGTATTACAAGTAGTAGTAATCATCACAACAAGGGTATAGGTAAAATTGCAGATGACACTGGATTTTTTTATGTTTTTCTTTCAGCATTTTATAAAAATTGGCTTGGAAGGAGAAAGCGAAAAGTCCTCCTCGTGCACAGTAAAATCATATGTATAATATGCTTTTGTTGTAATTATTAGAAGAGTAAACCTGCCAATCTGCCTTGCCCTACAATGCATGCTACAATGTAGTTTACTTATGGTAAGTCGATCAATTTTAAGTAAAGCGTATATATCACTGCTGTTGAGGATGAGGCGAGGGAGCAACAGCTGCAGCGTTAGGAGAGTATGCACTTCCACTTGTGCCTCCACCAGAAGGTGGATTGTTAGAATGCTGAAGCGAGGCTGCCGCCTGTTGGAGTATCATCCCGGGAGGAAGTTGATGATGATGGTAGTACTCTGGAGGTAACATTGGATTTGGAGTGGCTCTTTCACTTCCTCCAGAATGCTGTGCTGGTGAAGGGGCTGCTGCCAATTGCCATTGAGTTGGCATTGGAGTGCCATAATGTTGTGCTCCAGGTGCGGGATGCTGGTACATAAGCTGTGGTGGGCCAGGTGATATACTTGGATGACCAGGCATGGCGTATCGGATATTTTGTGGAACTTGTGGGTGAGTCATCAACGTTTGCATTCCTGTGATATGAATGGGGAATAAATGAGAAATCCACATTGGAAAATGATTCCACAACAAGTTACACCACAACATAGACAATTCCTTCACGAATGATATATTTTATTGAATGGGATCCTAACCAATATAGCCAGGAGGGAAATAGTATCCGGAAGCTGCCGCATGGTATGCTGCAGCCGCACTCGGATATCCTCCTGGTTGTGGACCGGCACCGGCATGTTGACCAAACACAGCGGGTGCTCGTATCGTTGCGTAAGGTGACGGAGCAGCTAAGCCAGGATAAGTGGGGTCGAAATGTGCAGGAAAGCCCATTTGGGGATGGGACATGAGAGGTGCTCTTGTTGGGGTTTCTGGTGTTGAGCCTTGTCCACCTTTTATACTTCCACTCACGCTGAATTCTGGACTTTGTGCGGATAACTGGGAAGCGCCAGATAAAGACGGAGCTGCAGTGATGGTCCCACTGCTCGATGGATTTGTGGAATGTAACTGCTCCCCAGGAGGAAGGGGAGATACTGCAGGTGGCAAACCTGGTGTAGGAGATACCGTTGGTGATGGTGTCAAACTGCACCCTTGACCGTCACCACCTCGATAGTTTTTCATATTCTGAAGATGCTGCTGAAAGTTGGCAGTATTGAGTGGGAGTGTAAAACCATGACCTAGACTGGAGCCGGGTTGATGATGTGATTGAAGGTGCGGTTGCATATTATGATCTGTAGATATTACCCCACCATGATGTCCACCACCGTACGCTCGCGAAGCAGCTGCAGCGACAGCCGCTTGTTGTTGCATGTGCATACCGATTGCGGCTGCTGTTGGTAGGAATGTTGTTCGAGCAGCAGTTGCAGCTCCATAGTGTCCCATAAAATGCGTAGCAGATGATGTGGCAGTGCCAGGGTGAGGAAGCGTGTAGTATTGCGATTGCCCAGGAGAGTGATGATGATGACTTTGCTGCGCCGCAGCTGCCTCCTCCGCCGCTGCTGCAATGGCTGCAGCAGTAGCTAATCGAGCTTTACGACGTTTTAGGAAAAGATCAAACTCCAACCGGTGTCTTGCTCTCATTTCATCTTCCTCCAGTTTATGCCTATATTAACAGAAATGGAAATCACATAATATCTTTCTCTCTAGTTTATAGAGGACACCGAAAATGTATGACATTTGGAACTTACTTTTCCAGTAGATCTTGATATTCAGGGTCCATTTCATAGGACCGTCTTCTTGGTCTTGCCGTCTCACGTTCCCCATCTGCTTCATGTTCATCTTCACCCTACATACGTTAATGTTTCACTGTGTTACTCATCATAATACTTATTATTTGTAAAGAATAAATAAATAAATAAAAAATAAAGTCGTTTTTATACGTGCAAAATGAAGCACACTGAAGAATAAACCAATAAATACATAACAAATAATACTGGATAAAGAGAAGCGAGAAGTTGAAACACACAATTCAAAAGACATTTAGAGAAGAAAAGTGTTCATGTAAAGCATGTTCCAACCTATTGAGTAAGGAATACGGCTTTCCTTTTCCATTCTCAAGATAGCGGAAACCAACACAAGCGTTTAAAAAATCCCCAACTATATATGAGTGTGCATTACTCCTCGTTTTTGGACATGCCAACGTCCGCCAACGAGGAACTCGACGTAACCACTAAAACCACGCGTATGTGTACGGTAAAAACTGTGCATTTGTATTTAAATAATAATAATAATAATAATATTGCAAAGTCAATTTTGCAAGACTGTTTGTTTCCAAAATAATTAAAACTGTGCGTCTGCGTTTTCCCTGTTATTAAATCAAAGCAGTTTAACATATACAGCCCGGAAGCCCATTTGATACTCCTTTTATTCACAGAGCTAGCAACACGGTAGCGGAAGCAGCCTCTAGCTATTTTACTGTCTCCCCAACGGTTGAATGTTTTTACAGAGTATTCCCGAAGATGTTGCGTGTAGATTCTTTTAATTTGCCATGTTTAATATGTTCTATTATTATTCTTACCGCGCAACCATAAAATTTGTTAAACTGCTGCTGCTTTTCCCTCTGTTTCTCCCTTTCTTTCAAATATTTAACGAGAACAGGGTCACAATTGTATGAGCTGCTGGAAATTGTTGCTGAATAATTTACTGGAAAATGGAAAGGACCCATGGTCTTGTACCCACTTGACGGAGAACCAGATCGCCGCGTATTGTTGTAGCTGCTCCCACCAGAACCGCCTCCGGAACTAAAGGGATAGTAATAAGACGATGAAGTGGTGGGATAATGCTGTTGTTGATGGGGCTGATGTGAGTAACTATTTGGGTAGTAAAATCCTTCTTCAAAACTATTTCCTCCTTCTTCCATCAGCATGTCTTCGTAGCTTTCGTCCAAAAATTCTGCATCACCAGCACAGTCAATTCTTTCACAATCCTCAAATCGTCTTAGGTTGCTGCGCGTCATTGGTATAAGCGGGTTTACTCCACCGTGTACAGTGTAATATACGCTATCGCTAGAAAGTGGCACCGTCACAGGATCAGAATGAACAGTCGGTGATCCAGGAATCGACAAATCTTTGGGGCGTTTAGCTGTGGGTTTAGTTTTTGTACTTTCCTCTTTTCCCTCCTGCGTTGCATGCAAAAGATGGTGGTAACTTTGCCCTTTCTTGTGAGCCTTGGACTCCTTCATTAACGAGTCCGGAAGATTGCTTACACTCAAGGAATGATGCTGCTTCAACTTGGCTTTAAGTAATCTACTTGGATCGTCAGCCAAGCCTGGTGTGGTGACCCTCGTGAGTTTGGTGGGTGAAAGTCTTTGAGGTGAACTCATGGCACTTTTCGATGAGTACTTGTAAAATGGATACGCTGAGGGGAACCCCTCATCCTCAGAGTCAGATATGGAACTATCTGCTCTGCTTCTTCTTCCTGGCAAAACTTTTTCTGAGCGGTATAATATATCGTTAGCTTTGTTCCTTGCCAATGGAGGAGACCCTAATACACTAGCGCGGTATGTGGGCAGCTGAGGATGAATCGTGTAACTAGTACCGCTGCTGGGATTGGTTATTCCACGACCGTCTTGCTGCATTGACATAGCTTGCTTGATTCGTCTCTCCATAATTTCCATGTCTAATGGACTCTTGTTTACCCCTTTGCCTAATGGATAACTAAATTTAGTGGAAGTTGAGGATGGACTTGGTATGGAAGGACTGTTAAAGGGATTCATAAATTTACTGGCTGCATTAGATTCGGTAGTTTTTGGACTATTCTGTGTGGAAGTAGATTCCTCTTCTGTTGTTTCTGCGGCGGCATCATCAATCTGTCTCAAGTCTGCACAGCTTTTTGCCAGTGTTTTCATGGAACTCAACGTCTTTGATTTGGAATTGCCACTGCTACTCACACCTGTTCTGAATATTTCCGACAGTTTTGAAGGAAGATCGGCTATACTTTGACTGACTAGTCGTTTGGATTTGGTCAGAGATGTGCTACTAGCAAGAGGTTTTCCAGAGGATGAGCTGCTTCCTCCAATTACACGCGCCTCCATTGCTTGGGGTATGGCACCAGCAGAGTTTGAGGATGCGACCGGGGGAAAACTTGGTGGCTGCACTTTAGTTTGTACAGGGGCTGTTGAGGAACCTTGTTGGTGCTCAAAAATAAGTGAAGAAACGTGCGGTGTAGGGACGTTGTTGTTATTGTTGTTGTTGGTGGAGATTCCTAATGGATGTACTCGTATTACAGAAATTTTACGACGACGGGGTTGTTGCATGGTAGTTGCGGTAATATTGTTATTTCCGCTTAGCATTGCAGTGTGGGTCACCGCCGTGTGTAAAATAGGATTAATGGGACTCGATGAGCGTACAACATTAGCCATCTTTTTATACGCAGCGAGTTTGCAAATATGTAAATTGTGAGTATTATGTGTTTTGTGATGTTGGTGGTATAGAGAGAAGTGGTAAAACGCACATGTAGTGTGGAAGGTTGGAGTAGTGGTAAAGAAAAATGATAAAAAGGAAAAATAAAAAAAAAACACAACTTTAAGAAAATGAAACATTAATGTTTTGAGTGGGAACAAAACGATATAAGAGAGAAAACTCAAGAAATCTTCTGATGATGTGTCAAACAAGAGTAACAAACAACGCATGCGAATATAAATGATAAAACACAGAAACTGCTTATCAAAGTAATAGTAACAATGATATAAATCACACTGATAGAGCAATTTAAAAATATCGCCTTTTAATCAACAATTTGACAACACTTGAATATTGTCGCAAAACATAAAACCGAAAGAATGTATAGAATGTTTTTGCAAAAGAAAAAAAAAGAAGATTCGAGAGTTTTTTTGCAAAGAAAAAAGGAAGAGTAAAAAAATAGCTGAAAAATGTCTAATACCCTTACCTGTCCCAAGGAGGTGGACATGGACGAAGAAGGTCTTCCAACTTTTTCAAGGTACCTGTTATGATCATCAGAAGGAGAGCTGGCAATTTGTCCTGTGTTCCCATCAATTAGCATCTGCAATTCCAAAAAGTTCCAGTAATGTAAAATGAAGATAGCTGATAGATTTTGATATTATTAAGCGAGAAAGCTTATTTTTTTGAAAAATTACCTGAATCGCTGGGCCCGTGGTCACAAACACTGGCGCTCCATGATAGCTTTGCCCTGGAATAGTTGCAAGAATGCCCTGTGAAAATCTTCTGTGAAGAAATTCTTGGTGTTGCTGATGCTGAACCGCCGCAGTGATATCAGCATCGCTTATCATATTACTAGCATTATTATTATTATTATTTAAATTGTTCGCTTCAAGCTGTGCAGAACTAGCAGCAGGTGCAGATGAACTTGCAGAAGAAGCAACGGCAACAGCATTTTGATGAAGATGATGATACATACTTGCTGCTTGTGATGTCTGAAGTAAATCAGGATGTCTTAGAGTGGGTCCAATAGAGTTCGAAGTGGAAGCCAATTCCTCCAGTCCTATCACACCTGTTGTGATTTCCTCAACTTCATCGGGCTTGTGAGTGACCACACTAAATCGTCCCTTCCTGATCGGACTTACTTCACGCCTCTGTTGTTGCTGACTGGAATCTGCAGATGCAATACTAGTAGTCTGACCAGGATATCCCATGGCAGTAGACGCCGTTTCCCCGGCTGGTGTTTCCGCCGCAGAAGAACTGGGAGTGGCTTGTAAAGGTGCTTCCCTTGGCGTCTCTGATGATGTCGTGGAAGATGTTTCTATTGAAGTTATTAGAACACATTATAGTGTACAGTCTTATTTTAACAATTCAAGTTTTATTACACGAGTCGCACGCATTGACATTTTAAAAATAAAATCTCGGATAAAAGAACAGATAAAAAAAGCATTCTGAAAAAAATACAAAATAAAAGGTTATTGTGAAGCATTAGCAAAACAAAAATCCTACCTTCTCTAACAATGCTGACTTGAAAGCGAGATACTTTCTTTACTGGCAGTGCACTACCGCTATTATTATCATTACTAGCACTAACGCTGGTGTCATTGGTTGCTGTTGGTGGTATCGCCAGCAAACCTGAACTTTGACTTCCGTCATTAGAATTAAGATTATCGCCACTTTTACCAGTGCTATCGTCAGTATTAGTGCTAAAGTGGAACTCAGTAGCAGAAACTGATGGTCCTGTAGTGGCAGATTGATCGTCTACAGAGAACAGTACAGAAGCAGAAGCAGACGGTGCCGGACTACCTGTTTGAGGTGGTGTGTTGGTGCTGCTGTTAGCTGTGATCATGTGCAGTATCAATAACGAAAAATAAAATGTGAGCCACAGACAA
Source organism: Lepidocyrtoides sp. E14 (assembly GCA_027743805.1). Lineage (NCBI taxonomy): Eukaryota > Metazoa > Arthropoda > Collembola > Entomobryomorpha > Entomobryidae > Lepidocyrtoides > Lepidocyrtoides sp. E14. The sequence goes on from JAHZMZ010005224.1 coordinate 10,583, forward strand.
TTTGCAACAAAAGTAAATTTAAAACGTGTACTACTAATAACAGTAAAGTGATTAACCATTGTAAAAGACGATGCAACTCAAATCAAAGTTAGTTAAGCGATCAAAACAAATCATTACCTCTGCCCTGCTGGAGTTGATGCTGAGAAGAATAGTGTGATGGTGCACCAGGAATTGAACCTGCATGAATCGGCACAGGCGAAATGCCTACCGTACCTCCATGGTGTAGCATAGGACCTAAAGGTCCTTGAATTAGTTGAGGAGGCTGATGATGCAGAAATGCAGGATTGGAAGCAGGCCGACCACCAGCAGGCTGCTGTGAAGACTCCATACCATGTTGTCCAGGAGTTTCCATAGATGGGCCACCTGGAGGCATATGAGGGGAGGCCACAAAACTCTGGTAAGGTTGGTAGGGTGCCGGCACGTACGTCGTGAGTAGAGCAGGAGCATGAATTTGCTGACCATGGATTTGGGCTGGTGAAAACTGAGCTGCAGCAGCGGCGTAATTG
>JAHZMZ010005225.1:0-14042 GCA_027743805.1 Lepidocyrtoides sp. E14
GTGTGGGGGTTGAAGTTTGAGTGAGAGCCAAGCTACCATTATTGCATATATACATCGTACCCATCACATCATCACAGTATTATCATTCATTATTATTAATACTATTATTTTAGTTATCTTCCTTTGTTGCTTTTTTGGCAGTAGTGGTATTGGTATTTGGTCACATTGATTATGATTGCTCTCTCTTTCCTGTGTGTACGTCGTGTACGAAGTACGTACTTAACGTACACCGCTTGGCGCTTACACGCACGCACCACACAGTGTGTATAGAAATAAGGAGAAGAAAATTAAATTTATACTTAAACTTACTTATATATTTGAGCTGTACATCTTATAATACTAAACTAATCATCAGAAATCACTTTTTCTCTTTTCGCTAATACCACACCACTACTTCTATAATAAGCAGATGAAGAAGGGTGAGATGAGAATGATGTGAGTATCATTATCATCGTCGTCACTCAACACGCTGCTGCACTTTCCTAACAGCAATAATATCGCTGTAATGCCGTGTAGTTAGTATCGACGACATCATGTTATCAGCATTGTTGTGATAGTGTGGCTGTTATTATTATTGTTTTTGTTTTTTTTCGTCCCCTCTCTGTCATATATATTTATATACATATCTATCGAAATCATTACAGTGATGAAGAAAACGTGAAGAAGATGCTGTTATTATTATTATTATGAAGAGGAAAAAATAGCAAATAGTGCGGCTGCTGTCATGTGCAAAGATATTTTCGGAATGGGATGGTGGTGACATGACTAAAGTTGTAGTGTTGTGGTGGATGTGGCCCTGTTTGCTTGCCCTGCTTTCCTACTACTACCACTACTAACTAATACATTTCTACTAGTGCAGTAGTTTGTATTATTTTAAGAAGCAAGCGTAAGTAGTAGTAGTAGTAATCAATGGGCATTAAATGAATATAAGTATAATAATATGATGGTGATAATATGGTATACAGATAGATAGATTTTTGGCATTGTATTGATTTTTTTAAAGAGGAAATGAAGATTGAATTTTGATTTTGTTGTTTTTTAAATTTGGAGTATGAGCAAGACAAGAAGAAAAAAATATTCGTGAGGACCGCTGTGGCGTGGAGGTGATATAATTATTTGAAAGACAACAAGATCATCATCATGAGGACAACTCAACAACAAAGCTGTTTGTATAGTTATTTTGGACGAAGGCTTAAACAGCCTTAAAAACTGGTATTTGTTAGTTTCTAAAGTTGTGTGACAACAAGAAGGAAAAGTGTCGCGAAAGTGTGCTCGATATAGTCGCTCCAATTTTTGTGCGTTTCTTTCATTCCTTCGGAATCTCATTCATTTTTTGGAGTTTATGAAACGTGATACAAATATAGATAAACATGAAGGAAATTAAGCTGCATCATCAAAATTTTCAAAAATGTAGCAAAATTATAAGCAAGTATTATACTATTCGTTTATGAAAACCATTTTTGTGCGAAAGTGAAAGAAGAAAAAAAAAAGACTTTAAGCCATCAAACGGGGCAATACGAAACAGGGAAAAGCAGAAAGAGAGAGAGAGAGAGAGAGAGAGATTCTGTTTTGTTGACGACAACTGCACTGCTCACTCATCAGCTATTCCTTCCTTCCGCAGCGAAGGAACGAATATCGTAAAGCTGGAGACGACACTCTGTCTCGTTTTTTGGATTTCACTTGTTTCTAGAAGGTACGTTGTCTCAAAGACCATTCTGTGTACATATTTAGGATTTTTAATAAATCAGATTACAAAGTTTGTAGAGTAGAGTAAAGTAGTTGGTTTGTTATCTAGCTTGTTGATTTTGATTCACTGATATGAGCAGATAAATTGAATGATGGTGTTGGATTACATGGCGGAAGCAAATGTGTGCCATGTAAAGGCAATTTAGCTACTAAAAGTAATTAGCGATAAATCATTGAAATCAATAATAATTAATCAATAATAATTTTATTGAATAATTCATTATGGTAGATGCAGTCATCTAGGTATTTTTTCATGAGTAGGTATGTCAAACCAGACAGAAATTTTCTTTTGGGTAATTATATGCAAGTGCCATATTATGCACTCAACGCAACAGCTTGATGAATTACATTGCGTAAAAAGGAGCTTGTTTTGTTGATGTTTGCAAAGTAGGTCATGGGTTTTGATTTCGATATTTTTCTTGTCATGAAGCATGTTCATTGTTTGCAACTTTGTAAGCGTGTATGTATATGTGAAGTAATTATAGCTAGTCGTGCTAGAATCTAGAATATTTTGACATTGCATGTGCTTAATTTTTCCGTGTCATGTTGTTTTATATTTTTGAGGGTGGAACGGTGACCATTCCGCGTGGTCTCCTGAAAACATCGTGGATGTTTCCGTCTTCGGGGTATGATAATGACAGCGGAGCTGAACAGCCATCAGCGGGTTTCATACTACACTGGAGTGAAATTAATTCGTCATCATCAGAGTGCTAGTACTGCTAACCCCAACAACAACAACAACTCCACCTCTAATAACAGCAACAATAACACGTCGGTAAATAGTAGCACAACTGGTGCGTTTTACCATCATCACAACCATTATCCACCGCACCCACACCATCATCACCATCATCATCCTCAACAGCATCCACCATCGCTACCGCCACATCATCCAGGTCACTATCATCTACCTTGTCCAACGGGACCACCACACATTCAACATCCTGGGGGAGTGCTCCACTTGAATAATCATCATGGGCCGCATCATCATCACCAGCATCACAATGGTCATCATCACTTTGGTGGAGGGGGTGGCTCCAGTCAAACAACCAGGTTGTATACTGGGTCTCCTTTGATAAGGAGTACTGGTTACCATTCTCCATCCTCCGTGTCAGGGGGTTCTGGAGGAGGACCAGGAAGTAGTAAAAGATCGTTTAAAAACCATCAGCATAGAAATAACCATCATCATCACAATAACCACCACAGCAATAATAGTAGAAGTGGAGGCGGTGGCAATCCCAGTCATTACCTCAATCAAAGCAATATTGGCGGCAGTTGCAGTAGTGGGACAAGCAGTAGCTCAAGCAGCAATGAGCATTTAAACAACCTCCAGTCTCCAGCAGGTAGTCCAGTAACTCAAGCAAAACTGGATATTTCTCCATTGAAATTACCTTCCTCGTCAACGCTAAATGTAGAATCATCGTCAAGTAATAATTCATCCCCTGGTCCACAAGGCTCGCCTTCTCCATCCATTTCAAGCAATTTGTCATCATCTTCCTCATCTTCATCGCCGAATTCAACTGATGGCAATAAAGATTTGGATCACTTTTACTTTTTGGATGAACATTGGAAACCATCCACTGAGGTAAACGGGGTAAACGGTAATGGCACAGCAGTTGGAATTTCTTCTGCAGACTTATTGGATGTGAGTAGTTCCAGCAACAATAATAGTAATGCCCGTTGGACCAGTTCCAACAACAGATCTCCATCAACGGGCTCAACAGCGTTGACCATGATGGTGGACCAATTCTTTGCCAACGGGCACAATAATAACTTTGGTTTAGTTGATGGTAATAATAATTTTATGGGTATAAATGGGGATGGGGTGGGTGGAGGTCTCATGAGGGATTTAAATAACAATATAATTGGTGGGCAACAACCTGAATTTAACGAAAGTCATCCTCAAAACGACCGTTTTCCTAGCAATAGTAATAGTTTAAGTGGTTTCAACAGTGGTAATAATAATGTTAATGGTAGACATGAAGGGACATCAGGGTTATTTAATTTTGGACCAGAAGGAAAATTCAACGGCATTCACAATTCATCATCATCGGCGGCTACCACAGTGGTTAATGTAGAAACTCAAATTGGCACATTTAATGGACAGCGGGATTTGGAAATTAGACTTTGCTTTATAAAGGGAGATAACAAGGCACATCAAGAGTCAATGTTTGGGGAAAATCACCAGTCGTCGCAAACTGGCTCTCCTCAACATGCGGCAGCCTTAAAATTGAATAATATGAGAGGTGTTAGTGAGGAGGACAGCAAAACTGTAACTGCAATTGGGGAACCTTTTATATCCTCATCGTCAAGACTATCTGAGCAGGCAGAGTTACAGTCAAAAACTTTTTTGACATCCTCGGACAGCGAAATGGACAACAAAGGAGAACCTGCAAAGGACATTGAGGTGCTCATTTCGAGAAACAGCGAGATAGCTCAGCAAAGTTAAAAGATTCAAATATTTAGGGATTTTTTAAGAGCTTTAAGCAAAATGGAGAATTTTATGCCTCCATATTTATACTAACATCATAGAGAACAAAAATATGGAGTAATACCAGAGTTCCCGACAATTTCGTTGCATTCTGTAGAAATGTCAGTGATAGAAAATCTTTAAATTAAAAATATAAATATTTATGTAAAAATACCTACATCTAAACATTTAAAATACAAATAATTATAAAATACGTATAAAATATTTGTACCTAAATTATCATAACTATTGACTATCAACACTAATATCTCACTTGCCTTTTTCCTGTATAACCATGTATAAAACCATTACAATTTAAAACAGCTATTTATCCTATGTATGTAGTTATTTAAGGAGCCGGCTTCTTCCCTTTTACCCTCTTTTTAACCTCTCATCTAAAAAAAACCCTATCACTGTCTGTAGTATTTTAGTCTTCTGAGCATTTCATTCTTACACTTATTTAGCTTAGTTAACTTTATTACAATAAATAGTCTGAGTCATTTAACATACTTATACATACATACATTTAAATATTGTATTTTCGTGTATGATACTTTTTCGTGTGAGCGAAATTTATTTTTATATATTAAATTTTGTCAAATACTTTGTAGAATATTACACAATACAAAAATTACGTAGTCAGTTTTTGTACATTTTTAACTTTTTTTTGTACCATAAAAAATAATATCGGATTGATCGGAAATTATCGTAGTCGGTTTCGTAGAAAATACAATGCTGTTTAATATAAATTTAAGCTTGGGGTGAAATAAACAAAGTCTGTGTATAAAAAAATGGTTTTTGAGAAACGATAAAAATTGACAAATTTTTTAACTACTCCTCAAACCTCCCTCAGTCTGGTGTATAAAATGTTCTTATCTGGGTCAAATTGAATTTGAAAACTTTTTATTGTAAAAAATTTCGGTTCATCAGAGATGGTTTCATTTTATTCATGCGTTTATTTTCCGCTTTCATGAAATGTGCTATCAATTTTTAATTTGATTTCTCTCTTTGAAGGCTTAATAATATTATCATTTTATATACATAGCTTGTAAATTTTTTTTTTGGTAATAGAAGATAAGAAACTATTTATTTCTGTTCATTACGTAGCATCTACATTATTTTTTGAATTATAAAGAACTAAATATTTAAATCAACCATTATCATTATATTGTAATACATAATATTTAAAAACATAAATGTACGCACATATATATCAATCGATAAAAAATGGCATACAATAATTTTATTAACTTCTTGTTACTTTAACTTATTATTATTGCAATATCGTTGTTTGCTTTCCTAAACTCCCATTTTTAAACCTCACTAATAATATGCTACTGTTCGTTTTGTCAAGTATAATTTTTTTTCTTACTTGTAGACTTTTGATGCCGTGTATAATATTTTTATTTATGCTAAATAAAGGCGTATGAAACTAGATCAGTGCTCGGAAACTACATCTTCCCATATTTGACGCCATCATTATGGCGTCTGGCAAAAATATTATTGGCAACGGTGAGATTCGAACTCACGCCTCCGAAGAGACTGGTGCCTAAAACCAGCGCCTTAGACCGCTCGGCCACGTTACCCAGTATGAAACGATGGATGGAATATATCCCATCTTGATTCAGATTCAACAGACTCTCTGCCAGGTTCAATGCTCCAAAAACCAGCAGAAACCGCATCTCTCTGAGAAAAGAGCAGCAAGCAGCAGCGTTTTATATTATTCCCATAATAATATTCCGTCATCCGCATTTTTTATACTATTTTGTATACACACACTTTTGCTATATACCTACGCAAACAACAACGGTTGCTGCTGCCTCGCGCTCCAAACGCCTTTAATATATCAACATTACGTACATACCCTTTACTTTATCAAACACTAGCACACACGGACAGAATCTTTATGGAACCGTTTATAAGCCGTAAATACGTAAACGTAATAAGTAGTTTTTTTGCTACCAAAAGCCTCGTAACACTTTTACATTTTACTTAATAGCTCCCATAAAAACGACTATAAAAATTTTGCATGAAAAACCTCTACACTACTACATGAATGCTCTGCTAACAACGCGAATTGCAATATGTGTGTGAGTTTATTGCAAAGTGCGAATCGGTAAGACAAAGAAATTGCTCATACACTTAAACTCACTCTTTACTTTCGCACTGCAATAAATTGTGATTATGAGTCAACGAAGATTAATAATAATGGAGAAGTTTCTTGAGTCATGTGAGTTCGTAAAAACAAACTTGTATCATAATCTTACCTATGCTTTTCACACAGGTTTAGTAGAATAGATTGTGGTATATAATTGAATTTTCTACAGATATGTACTACTACTACTACAGCTAAGTAAGTACTACACATTGAATCCCGCATTCACTCACACCAAATTGCATTGTGAATTCATTCCACAAAACTCTCGCACGTAAGTATACGTACAAACCATGTAAGTATGTAAGCATCAAATCAAGGATGTCGGAAACACATTTTTACTCAAGTCACGAGACACGGTCAACAAGCTTGATTCACATGATGTGATGTCAAACACACAGGATGAGTCCATTGCCTTACACTGTACTCTGACTCCTTCCTTACTATGCAAAGGAGCTTATATATAGTAAACTGAATCGCTTCCAAAATCCACAAAAAAAATTAGTTTCAGTAAGTTTTGTATTCAGTTTCAGATATATGAAACTGTTTGCTTCTTGTGGGCATGCAAAATAAGAGAAATTTTTATGTAGCATGCATGCATGGTATACATGCATACGGTAAAATTTTGCTTACGGTTTATATATTTTATGTCCCCAACAACCAATGTTTTGGAATCCTCTCCTCTTTTTGCCGACGTGCTCATAAATTCTTAACAAGAGAGAATCATAAAAAAAATGTGAAAGCGTGTGGCAGGCAATGATGCTCGTATTGCTTTTGATTGTTCTCGTCTTTTTTTTTGTAAATACGTAGTAAATAAATAAATACCGTTGTCTGCAAAAAAACGGTTTTATGTGTAAATACATACATTTTTCCATTATAATAAAAAATATTATTCCTATGAATATATTTCGCAGTAGTTGTCTATCTACACACACGTATAATATGCATGCAAACAGATATCCGCAAATGCAGTTTTCCACTGGAGCGCGTGAGTCCAGCCACGCCAGCATTCGCCTCATGTGAGCAGCTGGATCATATGTCCATTTATGTTTAACTTGACCAAGTCTTTTTCATAGGAAAACGAGTCATATGAAAAAAAAGAAAGTTCTCATCATGTGATCTGTTGAAAGAACCGATGCCAATGACGGCGATGGAAAATTCTTGTGAACAGGTTGCCCATCATCATCATTATTCCCCCAAATATCGCTGCTGTAATCATCATGAAGTCTTTTCATGATTTGACATATAATCTTCATGATTCATGATTTCATTTCCACCCAATCCGATGAATGCAGAAGCCATGAAAGATTCATGGATAAGTGGAATTTAAAAATTTATGCAAAAAAATGTGGACTGGCTGCGCTATGAAACTAATTTTCTTGTATCACTTTAAAAGACTTTCGTTTGGGGTGTAAGTGTTCTTTCTTGTAATTTTTCTCAGTGACGCAATTGTGTGTTGTTTGTTTCCACTACACTGTTGCCTACCGAAGAATATCATTTTTGGCTCCTTTTCATCTTGTCCTCCTCCTCAGTTTTTCAAATTTTCATTCACGAATTTCCCGTTTGTTGTTCCAAAAGACGGAAAATACAACATTATTTTTGAAGTTGTAAATTGTTTCAAGAAGTTCAAGAGTTGCGATATGATGAAATGAAATAGCAAAAAAAGATTCAGACAACATTATTCCATTCATTCTCCCATTCATGATGATCATCATAGTTATCTCTCATAATATCTCATCTCCTTCTCTTGATGAAGCAGTGGAGTCACAAGACTCGTCCTCAACATCATCATCATCATCAGAACAACAACAAGGAAAACAACGTCATCATTATCATCAACATGTTAAGTTTGCACTTGCACGAGGATAACTTTTATCTCTGTGTAAATACCTACCTTACTTATTTACACGAGCACATTATCGTCGCTCCCGTTCTGCTTCGTTATATACGTAAACTGACACCACATGATTTTTAGTTAGGCAATTGAAATAAAAGAATGAGATCACCTGCCTGCTTGTGTGGCCAACAGACAGTCATAATCATACAGTATACAAAAATCCAGTGTTGTTTCATCTTCAGCCACTTGCAAAGGTTAAAAATTTGTCAAATTAATTTGAGGATTGCGCTCCTGCTGCTGCTCTGGATCTAAATGATTTTTCACCTTTGAGCATACAGCTTGCTACTACTTTGTCTAACTTACTTTGTTGCTGACTGGACTGAATTGATGATGGAAAGGATAATAAGTTTTGTGTGCGCGTCATAATCATAATAATATGCAGTAACTAAAAGTTATTTGAGCGAAAGGAATGATTGAAGTTTTTCAAAAAAAAAATAGCTCAGAAAGAAAAGAAAATTTTAATAATAAATACAAAATAGACGGTCTCAGTATTTTTCCAGAAAATTTGTTGTGAATGTGTTCAACAAGAAATATCCCATCTTCCTCGTCATTACATCCTTCTTTTCTCCTCCGCTTCCCCTTTAGTTTGTCCCCGCAACAACCTGACAATATACCCACCTTATCTTTACTGCCACTACCACCGCCACCTGTATTTTTAAATGAAGATTCATTAGGATCGTTGTGTGTGGAGTGGAAATATGGAATTCCCTGCATATGGCTCTTCCCCAAAACGTAGTCAAACACCGAATAATTCTCCAGCTCATCAGCAACAAGCTACTTCAGGATCATCATCTTCTGCTGTCAGAGCTGGAGAATCTACGGGATCCGCAGCTGGTGGTAGCAAACCTCCAAATGCATTTGCCAAGTTTTTCTCCCAACTTAAAAACTTGATTGCGGAGGCTACTAATATTGAACCCACTTCTGATGTGGCTCCAGGTGTGGACCATTGTTGTAAAACTAGTCGTTGCCATTATGGTCTTCCAATTCATCGCTTGGATTCTGAGACACTGGGTGCGTTCAGCGGGAGCAATCGCTGCTCTATTTCTGGAGCACCGTCTTCCAAGGGGTAAAATGAATACTTTATGTAGTTCAAGTTGTATAAAAATCATTTTTATATGTGCAAGCCGACTTGGGATTTGACTGACCAAATTAAATTGTTTGTCACAGATCCCCTCAAGTTTCCAGTAGACTGATAGTATACAGGGACTGTGATCGTCGTGGCCGCAAGATTCTGTTTGACAGTGAGCACGTTAGCTCCGACTATGTTTATTTAAAACCGACTGATCCTAAATTATTGAAAGCTTTGGGAGAATACGTATTTGGTAGTGTTCCCCTTGCATCCACATCCAGTGCAATGGATCTACCTCCAAATTTTGGACACAAGAGGTTCTGCAAATGGAAATTAGAAAGAGAAAAGAAAGAAGAGCCAAACAAAACATTATATATCTGGTCCAAAACTTTTCAGTTGAGTTCTTATAATACCAACCGCAACAAAAGTACAAATGAAAAAAGTGGTAAGCCCTTAAAATTTCAATACCAACGGCACTTTGGACAAACTTTTCAGTTGCATACATACATCATTACTTTTTATTGATTTATAAATATTTCTGTTTTTTTGCAGCCACTACAGTAGACTACTCGTCGTCTTCATCGGAACACTCCTCCTCAGGCTATGAATCGGGTGGAGTATGCACAAGTTCCTCCTCTGCAGCTCGTGGAGCTGCCGCCAAGACTTTCTCTTTGCCTTTATTCAATCACCGACCATCCTCGCGTTGTGGAAGCCAATCAGCTTTCCCACAAACCCGGTCACTTCCAGGTAGAATAGACAGCTACAAGACTAATCTAGCTTTGGTGTGGATTCTTAGCCAAGAAGATAATTCCAACGCTGACGATCCATCCGGAAAAATTCCATTTCCATATTTGTCACCGCTTATCGAAAAATTAATGCTCAATCCACTCACTAGCATAACTCAAAACTTTTACCACACTACACACACAACACCACACAACAGTAGCCATTTTGTTACGGGCTTGAAAAATGTCAGTACAACTCTGAATCACGACCTCACAGATTTTCTTACTAATCCTCACGTGGTCAATTTATCATTGGTAAGACCTCCACTTCCAGACATGGTCAATGTCAAGCTTGTATGCAAGTTCCTTGAATTGATTCTTACAAACATGGACAGTTGCATTGTGCTCAACTTGAAAAAGTGGACTGAGGTCAAGGCTATTCTTTACTTTGTGAAAATGTTTCTTAGAACTTTTATGTGCAAGTGTAGTTTATTGGATTCCCGACGAGATAGTCTTGTGGAAACTGGAACGGATGTAATTTCGTTAGCCACTTCAACTAATGAACTGGATTGCGTAGACTCTGGCATCGAGTTGGAAGGATCAAGCTCAAAACTTCTTACAGTATCATCAGCTTCCATGTATCAAAGTGGGCGTAAGTGGTCCATTGTATCTGAAGAAGGCAGCGATTTGGGAGGTGGTGAAAGTAGCCAAGATGATGAAGGCGATTGCGGCCGAGTCAGCTTTCACTTGGGCGACGCAGATGTAGATCAGTCTGAAGCAAAATTGGCGTTGGGGGAAATCGACTTGACCAGACTGACAGGTGGGGAAAGAAGACCATCAATTGAGTCGACAGTTAGCGAGCCTCAACCGGAAATCATGCCCAGCCCTAGTAGACGCCCTCCGATGGAAGTTAAGCTTAGCTTTAGCGATTCTAAACTAAAAGACGCATACCCAATCAAGTACTCACCTTGTTTCCACTGCAATGGCACTTACGTTACAGAACATAACCACTTCAATCCCTTTTATTTTTGTCAAGTTATGGCCAAGCCTGGTCAGGTATCATACGATATGGAATACATCAACTTTGTCAAAATTATCGAGTTATATGGAACAGGGTTGACGAGGAGTTTTAATTTGTCTGAAGAAGGCTGTTCCAGTTCAAGCAGTACAAGTTCGAGCACATTAAGCTTATCCACTGAAGAGAGTGACGGGGGTAATAACGAATTAATCAAGAAAATTAAAGAATTTGTCGAAGGATACGTTCAACTCGCCAAAGTTACGAACGACATTGGCAAACTTGACAGCTTTGTCTCATTTCAATTGGAGGAGATTGAGGATTATATTCCTTAAAATTCAAACTGACAAAAATGCGACAGACAACCTTTACCTAGCTTTAAATACATACCTACATACTTCAATATTAGCGGCAGGGTTCCTTTTTGTCAGTGGGATTCTGGCTGGACGCATCTTTCATAATAATATATTTTGTAAGACAGAAACAAGCCTACATTCATGTTAGCTAGTTATCTATACACACTTAGCTAATAGATAATTTATATAGGTAGCTACATACTCTAAAATATAAAAGTTACTTGTTTTAGTCTGCCGACCTTTATTCAGGGTCGTTCAATTGTGATAATATTTGGCTAAGATGATCATGTACGCGTTTGATGATTTTTACGCGTTTGCAAAAAGTCGAATTTATTAATTACTGGGATAATATATTCTTAGGATGAAGGGCTCGCGAATTGAAATGAAATCAGAGAGACGAATTAATGATATGATGTGCAGCTTCTTTTCCGCATAAAAAACCTTCATGCAATCACAGTTAGGTTAAACGTAGTTATTTCTTTTCAGTGCGTATACCTTGCATTTTAAAGCATCCATGGTTTAGTTAATTATACAAAATGATGTATTTAGTTTAAACTATGCACTTTAATATGAAAAAAATATTTTTCTACTGCTTTATGCTTCACATTACACAATAACAAGCAATTACACAAGAAGAAGAGCGAAATGACAAACACAAAAATGTTCAGGTTTTGTTTTAAGAATTAGTGATAGTTGTATGTAAATAGACAATATAATGTGCTGTTGATGTAATGGGTTTTCATAGTTTAAAAATAACCTAATTATAGTAAGCTCTGTGATCCCATTGATTACTATTTTGTTCAAGTATTAATGACTAGTTTACACAGGAAGTTAAAAGCTAAAATTTATTATTACTACCTTGAGTGTAGCTTTGTCTGTTCAAAGTTAACCGAAATGAAACATGTTTCCTCGTACTGATTATTTTAATAAAAACTTTTTTAAAAGTTTTAAGACCTACACAATGTACCTCCTTTTTCAACGTTAACATGTGTTATGCAATAATAATATTATGATATGCATTTTGTTTTGTGTAACCAGCCGTCTACTTAATATAAACTAATTGTTGTCACTTTAAGTTTTTCAACGAGATGACTGAAATATTTATTAATTGATAAATAAAGAGCAATAGAAAATGAAATTATTATTGTAGTAAAACTATTTATTTTTCTTTACTTTTCATGGCATTATGACATTTTAAAAATTTAAAGCCATACACATTTTGGTGTTTCATATGACTGGAAATTGGAATTTGTCTAACCTTGTGTCTAAATTCACAAATGTACGACATGTAAATACGCTTGCTAAAACGCGATTATTGGTAATTAGTATCTTTAATATTCTTTTTCAATCAGTCTACCAAATTTTAAATTTGCTCTAGAATCTATGCTTCGGAAAGAGCTGCAACGCCAGGGAGGACCTTGCCTGCATAAATAAATATAAAAAGATGGGTGTGAGTGAGTTACCAAGTTGTAAAACGCAGAATATTACATTTTTTTCATTTGATTGAAAGCGTTTAAAAAATTGAGTTGAATGAACGTGTCAATAAGTAATCCACATCCATGCTACTGCGTATATACATGTCAAGTTAGTTATAAAATATACTAATTTTTATGCTTAATTTTTTTAAAAATTTCAATGTGATAGGCATACCGGATCAAAACCGATTTTCCAGCCAAGTCAACAGAATCAATAGCCAATTTATTGAGTGCCATGTTGGATTATTGTCTTGTCTCTGATGTAATAAATGTTTGCTAGTTTTAAAATTCGAAGCAACTAATTTATTCAACTCTACAAATGAATATTTTATGGAGTTGAAAGCTAAAACGTGATCTCGCGAGAACAGCTTACAAGGAAAAGAGGGAGTAGGTAGGAACAGAAATTTATGGAATGAGAGCCAACGTGAAATGATAAGTATATCTTCACCATATATCTCTAGTTGAGTTTTTTTGAGTAGGTATTTTACTCTGTGTATCATTCACTACCACTACTTCTCTCCACAATTATTCCACATTCTGTTCTGCTGCTGAGCTTGTTTGCTAAGTAAAAACGCACAATGTCGTTCCCCGGCTTTCTTCTTTCATTTCCATGCTTGCGTTAAAGCTAGCAGAAACAGAACAGAGCACTAAAGTAGAGTTTGGCAACAACGTGATCTGCCTCTGGGTAAAAAGATGGGAAGGGATGAGCGATAGTAGTCGTCATTCGTCATTCAAAATCCATGGCCTTGAACAATATATTACACTGAAATTTATACGAAAAAGTCGTGTCATATATGCATATAATGTGTGGGTATTTTATATACGAGATAGAACATTTGATACACAACTTTCTTGTTGGAAAATTTTGCGTGGATTTAGTTTATGCATGAAATAATTGCATAATATGGCAAATAGAACGGCAATTAATTACGCTACGTATTACCTGGAAAATTGCAGTTGTTGAGGCACTTTAACTGCGACCAGCCTAGTTGGCTTTTAAAATTGACTTAAAAAATTTGCACGTGATCAATTTTCTTTATGTTTACAATTAAAAATTATTTTATTTTTAGAACAGATAACGAATAGATATAATTAATAAAATGCATAAATGCATCATTGTCAATGAAATATATT
>JAHZMZ010005226.1:0-19267 GCA_027743805.1 Lepidocyrtoides sp. E14
CCGCAAAAAAAAGAAACAATGTTTTTTGGTGTTCAATTATGTTTTCAGACTTTCAGAATTCAGCAGATCTAGATCAAAAAGTGTGGGTGAGCAGCAATGGACAAATCTCCGAGCTGTTTTGGCATGGTATGCTCGACTTAGGAGGATCAAGAGGTCGGTATACAACACAACTACATAACGCCTACAAATTTTTTTCTTAGAACATTTTTTTCTACATTAAAAGACGAAATTTGAAAATGACTACCGAATTTTGTTTTTTTACCACTCTCTATCTCGTACCGTTATAGTACATTTAGTTGAACACTTGATATTTTTGAACCAGTGTACCTTTTGCCCCAGTAAGTTTTGCATTTTGACTTCCATTCCAAAATAAATCCACTGCTGGTTAGTGAATCTTTATCTAGTACTTTGTGTAGTGTAAGAATATTGTGTAGAACCAGTTTCCCCTTGTCTTTCCATCTATCTATCTATCTATCTATCTCTTTCGCTCTCTCTCTCTCTGGGAAATGCAAGCTGATTCTTACTTTTTCATGCCACTACACACTTTCTCTCCTTTTCTACACGTTTTTGTATAACATTGAGGAAATTTTACTCGGTATTTTTTTAACAGCGCAATTCTTTTTATAACTTTTCAAATATAATGTTTATTCAGAATTATGCTCTTCAATCCCAAGTCCATGTGTACAGTTTTCGCACTTTAGATGCTACAGCATTAACTATTAAATTTTTATGCATAACGAGTGATGATGATATATTTCGGTGTGCTGGTTTATACATGTCATTGCAGTTCCACACAGAAATTTTGAACCAGCTTGTCAAATCAACAATATTTATCTATTTTTTATGAACAAGGGTTCACAGTTTTTAGTTGAAACTGGATCGACGCTTAAAACGATCACATTCAAGTTTATTTTTGGGATGCTGTATGAATTTCCTCCACAACACCTTACCTTGCAACAACACGAGATATGAAGTATGAATAATATATACATACATATTCTAATGTATTAATGAGTCAAGTTTCCCATAACTGTATACATATACATACAACGCATTATCTGGTCCAGTCTTTCCATTAACTTTACATCAGTTTGCTATGAGGATCTTTCGGGAACTGAAATTTCTATCCCAACATAAATATTTTCCAGTTTTTGGGTTTATGCGTATTTGTGTAATTTGAGCATAGCTAGAGTTACTCATACCATATTACTCAGAGATGTAGAAACCAGTAATGCTCTTAATGACTTTTTTAGTAGTAACAAGTAGAATATTTACATCACTCTAACCAGCTCATTCGTTTTTATCCAAAGCTAATCAATCAACCATCGATCGTAATATTTTATTCCTACATTACATCATACCTCATAGTGAGTCCATACTCTCTTAATTGCTCTTAGTCAGTAGACTTACTCCAGACAATCCAATCAGTTTGACAATTTACCATTAATAAATGTATGTCGCTGTAAGCAGCATAATGTACATGGGTACACATGTACCAATTAAATTGTAGAATCCCAGTAAAAATTTCCCTTCTCGTTTGAACAAGTGGGTTGATCCAATGTATGCATCCGTCGTACAGTAGTTAGCAAGATTGTTTGGCTGAATTTCAAACAGACAGTAATAATACATGCATAGATGTTTTCCGCGACATAGTAATTATACAGTGTAAGTAGATTACGTTGATGAGAGAATTTTGACAATCCTACGCAAACCTTGAATATTGATACTAAACTAGTCTTTGTTAAATCCTTTTATAATTACCTGGTATTTAATGAACTACAAAACCTAGTTTATTAATTAATGAACCATTTTTTTCTGTCAACAAACAAGTTGTTCTGTAACGAAACGGTCTAGTAATACAACTTTATTGATGTGTCGTGTAATTATGATTGTAAGTATGCCACTTTAAGTAGGTAACTTTAGACTAGCTACCCTGAAGAGAAAAAAAACCTCGATAGTTATTTTTTTTATTATTACCTTGATTAGTTGGCTGTAGGGAAGCCAATACCTTTAGGAAGCAATGCTGCAAAATTTTTACCATGCTGTTTCTTCCATTTTCACCTGTAACAGACGTATCATGTACCTGCATACCTCAACTAGTCTTACCATCTTCATTATTAGAACTACTTTTAGAAATATTTTTAAAATCATTATTTAAATACCACGACACTTTTTTTTACCATTCAAACATATACTTACTACTTGATTTCTTGTGCAACGGCTATATGTGATGATGATGTAGACTTTCACAATGACTGTTGTGGACTGAAACATTATACTTTTTACTCTTTTCTAATTACGACTTATTGTTGAATGCTATAATATGACCCTAGTTTGTTCGTTTTTAACTGATTTCCGTATACTCTTACGATACAATCTCTTACATAGAATGTTATGTACTAAAATTACCTAACTTACTTCTTTCTTGTGTACTCAACAAATTCTAGACGTAACCCTTCCATTTTGAACAAATACAAATTACGTGTTGTTGTAGGTGACAATGAGGTTGGATAATGGTATATACTCTTGTCTCTAGCAAACATTTTATCTTTAAATAAGGAACTCTTATTGGAAGTAGTAGTATAGTAAACTGTTATTGTCTTGGTAAATTAGAATAATACGTTTATAAAGTCAACAGACACAATTGTTTTCCTACAATGCATAATTTGTAATCGAGGCACAGTCTCTTCTAGCTCATCCCGCTATTTGAGTGCAGTGAAAACACGTGAAATTGTAAATGCTCTCTCTCTCTCTCTGTCGTCTGTTGTCTCACTATGATCTCAACTGGTGTGGTCCTTTTGTTTCTCTCTTTTCTCTTTCTCTTCTCTTTTTATCTAAATATATCATCTTCTTGTTGTATGCGTAAAACGCTGTTGGTAGTAGTCGTCAGTCTTTGATGTTTTCTCCGTTTTGTGAATTGTGACGTCGCCCTAACATTAGTCAAATCACCATCACCAACCAGGCGTAAAGAATATTTGTATTGTGCATTTTTTTTATAAAAAAGGTGCATCGGTGTGTCAATCATATTGTGTGTCATGTTTCTATTGTGATAACTTTTATGGTACCTCTTGTTACTAGAATGAGTCTTGTGTAGTGTCTTTAGTTTATTTTATGTGATGAAAGTGTTACTCTTTTACTCTTAAAATTTGGCAATAATCTATAACATGTTTGTACTATTTGATGTCATGTAATGTCTTATCTTGGAATGTCGTTGCAAAAAAAGAAAATTTCTGAATATTTTGTATGGTGAAAATATGATGTATGTATGCTGCTACTACTGTGTGTGAAATGTGAATGTACTGCTCTGACTACTGTGACTTTCTGTCTTCTTTTCATTTCATGTTTTCAGCTTTATTCGCATGTACCGTAGTCTAAATAAATTATTCTATTGTTTGGTTATTGATTGTTTATTTGTTAGAATCGTTTATTGAGTCATTTACCGTTGTTAAGCTACTGATGAAACGTTCCCGTCTCTAATTGATAGGCAATAACAACTGCAAAATTTATATTCTTGTGCACTCAACCAGCACCATTAATTGATTTTACCCGATAATAGTGTAGGTTTTTGTGTACCTATACTAGCATCATGTTTAATTTTCTCCTTCCAGCCAAACTACCTTTTATACGCGAGTTCACAAAATACGGTGCTCAATTAAGCAACAGAGATAAGGTTGTTATTGCTTGGTTTTCAACTTGCGCTCATACAATGCAAAAGTGACAGTCAACACATTTACACGTTAATTCATTCAAAGAAACCACGACCACCTATTCCGACTAAACTGTGGTTTTATCTGGGTGAGTTGCACAGTTGTATATAAACTTCTGCGTAGTATTTGTTGCTGCTTTTACCGTTTAATTTATTGATTCAATAGAATTTTATTTGTGCAGAGTATGTGTTGTCATTGATTAATTTCTGCAATCGAGCTATAAATAAATGTAAGTCTCCAAATTTTACAGTATTTTTTGTAACCGCTTAGAGGAACAAAAAAAGGTCATTTTGGTCTACCAAACGTTTAGTAACCTCAGATTTTCCAGGCAAGCCTAGTCGGCGGTAATAGATCGTGTACAGAGAAAGGAAATTATTAGGATAGGAGAAAGTTGTGTGCTGCGTAAGGAGAGAACTTTCCACTTGCCAGTACCTAAATCATAATTTCCCTCTTATCATCATACAATTGCAATTTTATCCTAAAGTTTCCTACTGATCCAACCTTTTCTCTTTGTGACAGTGTGTACGTCAAAAAGCTAGCTCAAAGATGCATAATCTTCATCCTAAAAGTTTTATATAGTTATTTTTCATGTCCCCAATAATAGTACTAGCTGCGTAGGTAGACTCGCTCACTAGTCGTTTGTTGAAAGGCTGTTAGGTTTTAGAAGAGATCGTTGCTGGAGCATTAGTTGCAGGTGAACTTTTGAGAAACTTGTCTCTAATTTCAGTAGCAAGTTTTCTCTGGTTATGACAGTGTTTTCGAATCCAATTACCTTTTCCCACTAATTTGCGTTCATAATAATAATATGAAATGCTCTCATTCCCGTTTTAGCGTAGAGAAAAGAGAAATCCCGTTCGATAAGCCGCCGTATAATATTATAGTGGCCTCTTTTCTTGTCTTCCCTGGTCTCTCTCTCATTTCAATCGATGGAGAAACATTTTGCAGAATGGCACAAGGAGCCAACCATCTAAAACTCATTTCTTCAGAATGAATCTTGTTGCCGGTTAGGAACAATGAAAGTACACACAGATGAGTTGGTGGGGAACAAGAACAAGTTTCAGAGTCATTTCCTGTGTTTGTAATGTACACACAAAAAAGCCATGAAGAAGTTTTCCTTGATATGAAGAAGCTATTTTGCTTTAAAAAAACGTGGGTAGGGTAAAAAAAGAATGCTAGATTACATATACGCTACTACTAAAGTTAATTGCGGCACTTCATGAATTGAATTGGAGTTCTTGCCCACACAATGCTACTCTATTTTATTATTATTATTATTATTTAAGTACATTTAAGCTAGGTGGAACAACCAAATATAATACTCAAAGAAGTGTGTACAGAATCAAACTTGTTAGTTTTTACTTCTTTAATCTTTGAAATTCTGTAATGATATTCACGGTATTCGAATAATTTTCCGAATTGTTTATTAGACTACGTGTAAATGCAAAAGCAATTGAGACATACAGTGACCAGTAAATACATTTTATATGCAACATTATATAAGTAGGCACCATATCACTCAGTAGTTATCAAATCGTTAGTCTAATCTATAACATTGTACAATTGCTCATAAATGAAGTTCTACATTACAAAGTGGTTTTCAGGAAACAAGTTGGCTTCCTTTTAATCCCAAAATATTCTTTTTCCAGTTATACTATACTACTAATCAAATACACTGGTTTACATAAACTGAAAGAAAGCCATGTTTTGATGTTCATTTTTATAGAATCACGAATGTAATCAGATAATTATTAAAAGCAAAAACCCACTGTCCTATATGCCTTGCTTTTTGCTTTGAAATGAAAACATTTGTACTTCTAATTTGGAAAACGCTGAAAGTATAGCATTTGGTTTTTTTGTTACTTACTCTTGTTGCTCTTTCAATATCTATAAACCAATGTTAACCATTTATCCAGTCTATGATTTGATTTGACTTCTTTTTTTTTTGTTGCATTCTTTTGTGCTGGGAGTTTGAGTCTGTAATTCTTTTGAAACAGTATGTTTTCTCGACAAAGTATTTATGCTTCTATATTCTGATTGGCAAAAAAATCTTGTGTTATGCTAGTTTCACTTTTAATATACATACATACCTGCTTCCAATATTTGATCATATTTGATGTGGCCTGAGTCTGAAGTCCAGGACTGGTGAAAAAGTATATTTCTTCAAATACAGAATCAATGATTCCATGCGCGTGTTCGACATTTCCAAGCATGAAAACCTACAAATATGAATAAACTGACATAACGATTTTATGGACAATATCTAAATTTTTCTTTAATCAAGGTGCAGCTACATGCATAAAATACATAATATGTATATCCCGTTTAATTAACAATCAGTATAAGCTCTAAAACCTTTTCAAATATGTATGCTGTATGCATCCTGAACTCCAATCATATTACTTTGACATGGTTTCAAGCTCACCATTTGTGAATTACAAATACTCTGAGCAAAATCTATCTAGTGACTGATGTGACTTTTTTCTTTGTTCTTAATTAACTTTTTGTCAACACTTTTCTTGTGTTTTACTTATGCGAATAAATGCTTGCTTTTAGCTGTTAGTGACTAGTGATGTTTGTTTGTGTACAGATACTCGTCGCAGTTGGTATGAAAAGGTAACAAAACAAAATATTGTGTTCCACATTGTCACTGTTGTACGTGTACTTTATATTCTTTTATGCTTGTAAAAGATCTAATAATATGGATGTACCATGTATGATTCGTGTTGAATGGGTGTTATAAAACCATGTGTCCTCCCTTCTCTTTATCTAACTTTTTCGCCTTCGCTTTCTACTTGTCAAAGTGTTACTGAAACTAGTTGATGTTGATTGTTTATGCAACGCCTCTGTTTTTTATAGCGATAATCTCTTTTCATAATTTTGAATTTCATTAAATGCTCTTTTTATAATCTTACGAATATCACATGTTATATTTGTGGTTCATAAAATTGTTAATGGCACACCGTCATCTTGAAAGAAGCGTTTTAAGGTAAAGATAAGTCGTCATTTACTGTACTGGTTGTGCGTAGTATATTAGCCAAATGTGAACGTGTTTATCTGTGTTGCCTGGTAATGTGTTAACATTGAAATGGTCAACCTTCTTAGTTCATCCGTGTGTACTGTGTACAGTCTGTAATTGTTTCTGTTCTACTTTTCTGTATGTAGGTTACTGTAAAGTCAGTAGACAGATCTGAATGTTCGTGTATATATGTCATGTTTCTATAGAATTTAATTTAAGCAAATTTCTAGATGTTGCCGATGATGATGATGATGATGATGGAACAGGTATATAGAGTTTATGTTGAGTCTCGCGTAGAGGCAATCTTTTTCTAAAAGGTTCTAACCTTCAACTAAATTGTTATTAGGTCCAAGAGTACGTATCAAAAGACATGTATGTACGCATTTTAAAATTTGGATGGCTTACTAAAGCTACGTTCATTCTTACTAAAATATTTTATCTATACATTTTTTACCTTATTACTAAATACCCTTACATTTATCTTAACACCACATATAATTATGAACATAAAATACACAGAGGTGTTACAAGTGTATTAAATTAACCCTTTAACAAATACGCTCTAATCATACAAGAAAAGTTTGACATTTTCATTGTAGAAATTTTCCTCTAAAAATGCATTCCGACAAATTTGCTAATAATACAAGTACATGAAACACCTGATGTTTGATGCAGCATCTTTTAGTATTTTTTTTCCAATTTATAGGTGCGTTTGTGTCTGATATAGGGCTAATATAGTATTCCCTCAGTGAGGAAAACACTTTAGTGAAAATTAAATAAACCTAAACCTACACACAAAAAATAAATTTAGTATGAACTATCCTCTTTAGGAAAGTTATATAAATCTTTTATCTGTCAGTTTCTACGTTTTTTTTGTAGTAAGAATATTGCCACCCAGTGTGGAGTAGAGTAGATATAAACCTAACCACCGCTGTGGGATACACCTTTGGTAGCATTTTTTTAATAGAAATGGCTTTTGGGGAAAGGATATATATAAGTATATTATTGTATGTATACGCTTTTGAGTGGACCCTCTGGTCTATTTATGATCACAAACGTTAGACTCACAGTCAGATCGCACCCATAGCCCATAGCTTGGGAGAGCTCCCCATTTTATTTTTCATTTATTTTATTATTACGTATGAATAAGAAAGGCAAAAACTTGTGCAAGTATATTTTCTTGGAAAGTGGTGTCTGCATTATTTTGTCTTTGTAGTCTAGTAAATTTATTGCTCCTGGATTCGAACTAATGTTTTTCCAAGTGAAATAGTAAAAGGAAGTACCCAGTTGCCTGGCTACATTTGTTTCGGAAGCGTTAGTAGGAATGAAATGAATGGAGTTGAGAGTTGGATTTTATTAGCAGAAAAACGGGAAGAAAACTCGCTAAAAGAATTAGAGTTGTTTTATATACTCCTTACTCACAAACATTTCATCTCTCTCAATCCTCTCTCTCTCTCACTGCCTCTCTTTCAGAGTTACATTGAAAAGACGCAAATGCGTAAAATGATCCATTGTGAAGAGTCATTTCACCGATTTCCCTTTCTTTTTATTATTAGCGATATTCTTCACTCTATTATCTACGTTTGGTGTTCTGGATCAATGAGCTAGCTGAATGAATGAATCAATTGAATTGGAGAGCATGTTTGATTTGAAAGGGAGCACAAGATAGAAAAAGTGAAAAGCCTTTGAGGGTTATTTCAATCGGTCAGTAGCAGACAGCAGCAGGCAGAAAAGAGAGAGAGAGAGAGTGATAGCGTGCGAGAGAAAGCATCCTGGAAATTTTGAAGAGTGAAACTTGGCACTTCTTGAATCATGTTGGAACTGCATGACATTACATTACATTACATGTTCATGCAGTATAAGTAAATCACTGGTAATTTGGCTATCTGATTTTCATCATATTCTCTGTACACTACAGTACATATATACTTACGTATTTCTGTACAACTTAGCCTACTATTGCAACAAGCCAAGTGGCCACTGCTTTCCACGAACTGTTTTTATCTATTTTCCAATGAACCCCTATCATTACTATTATTATTGCCACACACAAAAAAGTTGCACTCTTTGGCTGAAAAAATGGAAAATGACTAGTGAAAGGAAAATGTAAGTTGAGCTTTATAGTTTGTGCTCTTTTTTTGCTTTCCAAATACTACATTCCTTTTTGCTTTTTTACTCAAAGTGAAAGTCGAGTAATGGAGCGAGTAACCAACCGAGTTCCCCTTTTTATGAACCAGATTCAACTAAATGTAAGCAGTGGCAGATATAAGAAGAACATATGTACATGTGGTTTAAGGATATTATTATACTTTTACCGGTTCATTCTTCAGCAGCATTCATTTCCCTTCTTTTTTTTCTTCTTTAACTTTTCCTGCTGTTTCTCATGTTAAATTTTTTTTTTAAAAAGAGTTGGGTGAAAAGAAAAAAAAGCACTGAGTCAGTCCCTAATTTTGCTTCCCTTTTCTTTTTCACATGACTTCTTGTGATATGTGGGAATATTTTCAGTAGTTAACTTGTATAAACTGCATACATACTTGCATTTGTCATTCCAGATGGATTTAGATGGTATTATCTGACTTCTCTTCGTTATGTCAATTTTTGATGTGGGAGGAGAAAAGACAGTCTCATTCCATTAAGTTTTTGTTCCATGTCTCTTTAGCTGAAAATGCCGATTAGATAACCCTGCGCAGTGTACTGTTCAACAGCAAAGAAAGAAAGAAAGGATGTGATCGTCATTTCTCCAAGAAATGCTCCATATTACAAAACTTTTTCTTTTTTCCCATACGGAACAGCTGCTGTAGTTTTTAGAGTAATTCTCTATACGAAAGAGTACACTGTACAATGATTTTATAAGCTTATGTCTGCATTTTTTAATGCCAGTACGCAATTTCATCAAAATTAGCCAGCTACTAATGCATGTATGTAGACTAATTCTGTTATCTGTAAACCAATTAGCTAGCCCACATACTACTATTATAAATGAGAGCATTTTATTTAATTTTGTTACGCGACCGAACGGTGGTGTACCGCCTAATAAAAAATATTTGAGAATTAACGAGAATAACCGTGGGTTTACCAGCAGACTGTTGTGTGTGTGTGTGTGTGGAACGCCAAGTTAGGAAAGATTCACGATTGAATGTTTCGTTAACGTCATCGCATTATCGCATTATTTTCTGTAGCATTCTAAATTTTATTTTATGGTTGAATGAATTTCTAAGTGCACCAAGTGAACTCCATTTTTATACGTATAAATTGTACGTATCGTGCATCTAAACGAGGTAATGCATGCGGTAAATATGTATGACTCCGTGACGGGCTAAAAGTATTACAAAATTTTCTACGTGTTCAGCACAATAAGGCATTTGGGAAATTATACTATGCATTTATAGCATTGTAAGGAGCACGGTTAGTTTCGTTTATGCCTCCTTTCATCTCATCAAGATTCTCAAAGGATAAAGTGCCTAGAACAGGTGTAGAGAGTGTGAGAGGAAAAAACGAGAGAGATGGAGGTGGCTCCAAATTTTTTTATACTTCTACCAGCCATAGTCATACAGCAGTAGACAAACATTGATCTCTACTTTTTTCTCTTTTCCAGCAAAACTTTTACTTTCCACTCTTATTAAGAAAAAAAACTGGCATTTTTAGCATGATCACAGTCGCAGCTGCACTAGAAATGAAAGTAGTGTTCGATGTACCTTTGTCTATCTGGAGCTGTCAGTAGTCCAACAGTGCATTAGGAGTCGTTTAGTGTGTTTGTAGGCAATATTCCTTTTTAAGAATATAAATACGCAGCTGGCTGGAGAGGAAAATATATATGTCGTAACCTGTAACATGGCAAATACTTTTCCAGCAGGGTAGAAGTAAAAGTTTCTGATGAAGTTGTCACTTGTCAGATTATGACATCTTATCGGACAAACCTTTGAGTCCTTTCCAATCGGTGGGGGGACCGGTTGGTCTGTTAACACTTTAAAGGATAACTGTCCGTTTTCTCTACTTACGGTCATAACTTTTACCTTTTCGGTAAAAGAAAACGAATAACTTGACATGTAATCATTTTTAAAACTTTTCCTAGCCAGACCGTATGTTTATCATATGAAGGAGTCGATCGATTTGCCAAAAATGTGAACAAAATCAGAGACAGACAGACAAATGTGAGAAAATATAGTTTATTCTGAATTGAATGCGTTGACATTTGTTGTTAGTAAGTAGAAATGTTTTAGCTGGAGGCGGCTACTACCAATATGCATGGAACTTTTGACCCCTTTATTTATGAATAAGATGATGTGGGATGTCGACCAGAGTGCTTTCAATGATATTTTTCATTTTATCGCTTTTGTTCATCTTCACTCCAGGCATCATGCTTAGCGAAAGACGTGTGTATGAGACATTTTAAAATGACGAATTTTACACCGTTGAGCAGTTGCAGTTTTCAGACATGTAATTTTAGACGATGCTTCCCTTCAAATTTAGCATATATTCAACGTAGAATCACTTGGTAAGGCATGAAAAATCAGGAAATGGAAAAGGTATGAACATATTTCTTTCACCTGCACTGTCAAAGTTGTGAAACTAAACCAAAAATAGGAATTGTAGAAGATGTCCCAAATTATAGAAAATACGATAATGTACGTACATCTGGAGTAAAGAAAATTGGTGTTGTTTCATTCAAAGCTTATTTTATTTCATTTTTGTGCCAATATGATTTCCACGACTTGGATTCTAGACCAAAACTCCCTACATTTCCTGAACTGTAGGAAAAAAAGCAATCATATTTAGAAATGAGGTGGTAGGAGAAGATTACGTCTACTTTTCATGCTGACAAAAAGGGAGTCAGAGCATGAATACAAATTGTTATAAATTATTATAGCTTGCGTAATAAAGTTTCTACTACTACTACTAAGCTAACTGAGTATTATTATTACCTCGATTTTATTCTGTCATCTGTACTGCCATTTTGTACGCATACAAGACCGCCTTTGCCTTTCTACTGACAATATTTCCGTCAAGTATTTCGTACAGAATGATAGGTACTGTAATGAGCATAGTACGCCCATAAAATCATAAATTCACCACAAGCCACAATAGTCATAACTCTCATGGACGCGTGGAGTATTTCTCATATAAAATAAATATGCTTTTCTGTCGACGTAAAGGTTTCCACTCTGCTACTATCTTATAACTTTTTAATTGTACTACTAACATCCGAGATATAAGTCTGTGTACTACTTTACAATGAAACATTATGCAGCGACGTGAGCTACCATATTGGTTTTTTCCTTTGTCGTCCTTATCCAAAATCTGGGAATGACGACTCTCCGTCTTGTATCGTATCTTAAACAGTGTGTCCACTTGAACATGGTCGGTTTATGTTGGCACTTACTATCCACTCCATTTCCTTGTGCTCTTGTAGCAAATCTACATTCACCGCTGGTCCATATTTCCCTTCTCGTTTTATCTTTCTGCTTCACAACCTATTTTACTAGTGGTACATGTCCGAGTTAGTAAATGGTAATGCTGATGGTTGTAACAAAACACTGATGGTTAGAAGCAGATTAGGCAACTTATATAATCGGATTATAATACCAGTGGGAGAACATACGGCAAGATTTGTTATCTCAGCCATCGCCAGCAAATCCCATACTTGTGTGTTAGTATAACATCATTGTAATATAAAGATATCTTCTCCCTTTTCCACGCATGTATATCTGTAGTAGCATTAAATATATTAAATGTACTTACCAATTTCCAGCCACAAGAGAGAAATTTCAGCAATACTGTTTCACCAACACTGGTGGGTGGAACATAATCTTACAAAGCAGAACTTGGGAGAGAGTCAATAAACAAGGTATTTATTTGCACTAGAATCTCTTGTGCATTTTTGTGTTACCTACCCATCTAATACCTAAATGTTCAAACACAAGGTTTGTGTATCCGTATTCCCTGCAACCTTTACTCTGCAGCGTTGTTATGAATGAATATTAGTTATAATAATATAACCGTTGGGTTGCTACAAGAGAAGAACGGTTGGAACCACACTAATAATAAAGATAACTAACTTGGAAACATTTTTTCGCAATCAAAAATTATTGTTCTCTTTGTCTTTGTTGTCCTTGTCCCAGAAAGCAAAAGTCGTTTTCATTTCTCTCCTCCTATTATTTAAAAAAAACCTGATCCTTTCTTTTTCTCTATGAGACAACATGATTTGCTTTTGAGATTGCTGTTTATATTGAATCATTTTTCGTTTAGCTTCCAGTTCAGTGGAACAAAACAGAGAATGATGATGACGAGGAATAAAAATGGCCTTATTTTCTGAACAACATCAATCCAACTTACTTGCCATATCTGTATTATTCTTGTTATCATATCTGTGAAACCGTACGGTCCAAGGCACATGATAAAAGGGAGAAAAAAAACTTGTGAAAGAATGGTAAAGTGACTTGATTACATATAATTTATGAAATGAGAGGGAGAATAAAAGACAAGAGATGAAAGCTAATAGCAAAGGAAGACAGTTGTGTTTCCATGACGATTGCGATGATGATGACAACCAGACAAATATATATATAAAAAAACTGTACCATGTCAAGTATGTAGTTAGTTGTGTGGTACCCCATACCTCCCACTTCATCATCATCATCATCACGTCACGTTATTGCTTTTCTTCTCTATTTTCCACAAGCTAGAGTAACCTCGTGTACAGACAAGAGAAAGCATAGGAAACTTACTGAGAAAAGTCGCAAACAAATAGGATGTTGATTATTGCTGATTTAGTTTCTTCTCATTGTACCATCTTCTGTTCCTCCCTTTGTTTATACTAACTGATGGGAATCCGCCTTCGCTCGTGAAAAAAAAGTCCCGTGTGAAAAGAACAAGAGTGCTTCAGTCAGTTGTTCCTTTTTTGAGCTACTTCATTGTGCACACAGGAAACTCATCACTGCTTTGAAACATTTACTTGATTGTGCTTTCCACCGTTTCTCTATGCAGCCGCAGCCACTACTGCTATCATAAAAGTATGGAATACTAACGACGCAATCAGATACACATGTTACGTAGGTGTGATGAAAATGTGCTTCTTGACTTGCGGAAAGCAGAAAAGGAGTGCATTTGCAAGCGTATGTGTATCTTGAACTCATGTTCGTAATTGGAGTAAAGGAGCCAAAAATTAATCAGCGTAAGCCTGAAAGGAATATTACTACCTATCTCTGATATTAAATGGCAAACAAATTGGAGTGTTTACGTGCAGAAATAAAATTTGCGGTTTTCCGTAATTATTACTGTTATTATAATTGCTCTATTTGGACGTTTTTAATTTTGAATGAAACTAGCTTTATGGCTTGGATGTTTGTATGCTCAAATATTAGCATTGTGAAACCCTGGCCATAGTGTAATGCCTGTTCCGAATGATACTCATTTGGAAAATGATAATGACCAATGATGTCTGATGGTTTCGTAAGGCTTCATTGTTGTTTTTAAATAGCTTATTGCTGCGAAATTTTTAATATGTACAGCCCACGGAAAAGTATGGAAAGTCAGGTTACATTGGCATGCACTAAGCGTATAATATGAGGAAGAAAGAAAGCTTCGTTTGTGTTTCCTCCAATACTTGTAACAGAACAAATCGTGCCCATTTACCACTGAAGAGGAATGAGTATGGAGGAACTACTAGAATGGAAAATGAATGAAATGCTGTAAGAAAAGATAATACTCATAGAATTGAGTAAAACAGCTTTTCTGCATAAAATTCAATGCACTTCGCCGGGAGGAAAATCTGTCGACTTGCTCCTGCTGAGTCGATAACAATACAAAAAGTTGTCTGAGAGTCGGCATTGTCTTTCCTGTGCTGGCTGACTGCTGCTGAAGCTCTTAACTGCTCCTTGATGCTGTCTCTTTCAATGGTCTTCAAAGTGTATCAAAAACACACTCTTACTGACTCACTCTCTCACTCGCTCATACATTCCATCGAAGAGTAGTGAAGTGAGAAGGCGACGACGAGAAGTAAAGAGGTAAAGAGGAAAAAGCCGAATAAGAGTTGGAGGAAAAAAATCGTTTGGGAATGTGAAAAAGAGGTAATTTCTTTTAAGATGCCCATTAGAATTCTATCCGCCAGCAGAAATGGCCTACGTCTATGACTGTATCTCCGGTTGTCTTTCTCTAGCAACACCAACACAATCTGAATGTACATGGAAAACAAGCATTGAGAACTCTGCACTATAGTAGTAGCGAATAGAGCCAGGACCAGGATACAGAGAAACAGACAAAGAGTGCTTACACTTACATAGCAATTTTGTCCACTCATGCATGTAGGGGTAACTGTAATATGAATGTCGCTAAATATGTGCCTCCACGGTGTCTACATTATTGTCCACAATATAGTCGTATGTAGAACTATTTGTATACAAAGTTGTTGTAGTCGTGGCATAACGAGATGTGGAGCAATCTTCGTAAAGACCTAAGTACGGACAGAGTGTGTCCTCGAAAGGAATTAGGACCATTATACTCTTCCTTCCGACCCAAGATACTCTTATTTTTACAAACTTGAGACATCATTACATTACTACCAGTCCGCAACTATAACGACGACTTCTTCAAGCCTGTAGAAGTAAGGAATCCTCTATCACCAACGTGACATCAATGTCGCCACTCTTAAACTCACTCTACACGTAAGGCAATAACACGCATATTATTATATTGTATGTTATTTCGCCATAATAAGCATACAAGAAAACAGTCACGCTTATCTAGTGACCTTTTGTGAGTTTTGTCAGTTGCTAAGTAGGCTTATATTTTGCAACTAAAGAAGCAACTCTTCTAGAAAGAAAGGCATCTACACAACCAGGTAGCTTTTATTCAATAGCAATCATAGTAAAATAAGTGAAAGCACAGAGAAAGCAAGCATCAGTGTAGGTATACAGATAAAAGATTGAAAAAATGTGAAAGAAAGCAAAGACGAATCTAGGGGACAGGGAAAGGTGAAAACTTTGCTTGGAAAAGTGGAAGTAAGACGAATGAAAATGGAATGCTTTGTTGTGACTCATTCTTCCATGTAGAATTGCCTCATCATACCTGTTCTATATCTACTGAATAGTATAGTTTTAGAGAAAGATGGAATTCAATGCTTGACTTTCTTAAAATATCAGAATTGACCACACGTAATATATTTTAGTTTATTTTCTACAATGTAGACCAACCCAGAGTTTATCATGGTATTATCACTTATCCATGCTTTTGTACTAGTTGTAAAATATTTTGCATTATAATCTTTCTTTGAAGAGGTTGTAGTGTTTGAAACACAAACGACGTTAGAGGACATCTTTCTTTGAAATGTATATATACGCTCGACGTCAATTGAACAGAATTCACGACGTTGCATTACCCGCTTTTTACTCAAAAAGTTAACTTTGGAATTGATAAACTTGGTTGCTTATTTCTGTTCCGTAATGTACAACATTCCACAAAGTAAAACATGGAAGCAGTGTGTGATATGCATACCTAAGTGAAAATACCTATATAGCTATTCTTTTAGATATATTTTAGCATGAAGAAATGCTACGAAAGTAGTAGTATAAATATGTTGTTATGATCATACAGTTTTGAAACTTATAGTACCTGTGAGTTCAATACAGGAGCATTTGACAAAGAATAAATGTTCACTCCCTCACTCAACTCAGTCAGTTCAATGTGGAGTGAACTTGCTTTATCCTTTCTATTTTTTGCTCAGAATATTTGCTGAATGTAAAAATTTTCCCTATTCTTCTTTTACTTTTTTTCCTTTCTTATCAATTCCGATCCAGTCTTTGTATGCATGTATGAAAAATGTATGTAAATACATTATATGCAACTGTAAGGGTGGTATACTGTCGTCGCTTTCCTCTTAAGTAAAAAAACATATACAACTGAAAATACTTTGTCATTTAGAATGTTGAATGGGTGCTTGGTCTATAAATCCAAGTGTGGAGAATAAAAAAAAACTCGTCGTGAGGATTGATGGCATGAGGACAAGTAAGTGGATTCTGGAGATTGACTTCAGTCTATTGACCAACCAATTTCGTTACAAGCTACATTCACTGTTCCTTATCGTTTTAGCAAAGAGAGTCTAGAACAGACAGTGAGATTTCTGGCAACGACAATTATGTTTACTGTCAGTTTTTGAAAAAAATAGTAATCAAAATGTAGTACGGTACAAGACATATCATCTTAAATTAAGTGCATTTCTAATTCTCAGTAGGGATAGGGAAGTGAGATTAACTTGCGTGGTAACTGCACATACTGAATACTTATTACATTATTAGCCATAAATCTGAAAGTCTCTCTCCTTTGTACAGTAGTTCAGTATGAAATGAACTGTATTTACAGCATCGCAGTGCAATCCTTTACATCGGATCCAAGTTTGGATTGTTCAGCATTACATATTCATGCAAAATGTCGTGCTTGGCTATTGCAAAGTACAAAAAGTGCAGATCTACTTGTTACGTTTATTGCCCATGACAATTGATATAATCGTAGCCGTTATGCCAACTGCCATTACAAATTCATCACCAAGCACTAACAAACATACAATATACATGTAATAATAAAGTAATGTATGAGTCATCATATATTACGATGAACACTGCAAATTCTCGTCCTACGCTACAATACTATTCTAAACTTGTTATCCATAACGACAGCTATATTGTCATAATCATAATAATGATAATATAGTTTTCATAACTTGCAATGTTTGAACACCATGGTGCCATTGAAGCGTTCCCACTTAAAAATTATTGTTATCAAAAACTTTGAACGGAGGAAAAAAAGAAGAAGATGGTTCCTTGTTCGTAATCATATAATCATATTCCAGTAGTAAGCAGTATTATCCATCGCAACTGAATTTCTCTGCCAGATGTAATAGCGCTCATAATGTTGCTGATAATACGGACTTACGAACATCATAATATCATATTGTGCGTGACTTTTACTTTCACAAAAGACGAACGGGATACGTACTATATAACATTTTCCTTGTAATATTTTTATATGACGAATGGAAATTCATTTGCTTCACCATCCGTCGGTCTATGATTACTGGAGTGCTTGAACCTTATACTTCAATTCGGCAAACACATTGATGAAAGGAGAAGTCGTCGTTGTAACGGTTATACACACAAGATGATATAATAAATGCGAGTGAGGAGTGCGCTCTAACTACCAACAATACTGATGTTGCGCTCAATATGAGAACATTGAACTGTAATACTGACAGAGTGGAATCCAATCGGCAGCAGGAGCATCATAATTTTATTCACGTCTTCCAAAAGTCCTCCATATTCTTACTCCTCTGAGCATTTAATAATGATGTTCAGCTCTGTAGTTATATAATATGCCTGCTGCAATAGTTATCAAAAATCATGATCAGCATCATCATGATGACCATGATCATATCTTTGTATCCTTTCTTACCACTGCCGTGATAAATATATACCAACTTGGCGTACAAAAAAAACTCCTCTTGTTTGCCTTCCAGGACATACAACCCGCTGGCTAGAAAAGCGCTCAACAGCTTTACAACTCGATTCATCTAATCTGTGAATTATGGTTGATAAGTCTGAACTCAAAGTCTATATAATACGCTTCCAATATCACTTCTTCTATTGCACGCTATAAAGAATCCGTTGAACCGTTCCTTTTTCCTGTGTTTTTTTTCGTACATTTTTTATTCAATAAACGACTTCTCTTCTTCTTCTTCTTCCAGCGAGCAATGTTGCAACTTCTAATACCACCAACATTACTACTTACTCAACGAATCCTCCTTTTTTATTATAACTAGCAATAACAGAGTCATGGATGTGCCTTCTAATATGTTGAAATACATTTTCTTTTGCAGTTTATGAACACATTCACATCATCAACCAATCCGTATACCTACTTACAACACAACTTAACTATAGCTTACCACCACCACCACCACCGTCGAGGCATCAGCCTACTTTACTTACTCTTTTCATTTACCTTAGCTTTCTTCGTTATCAGTAATCTCACTCCTTTTTCTTCGCTTCTTACTTCCTTACAACCAGATATTCTTTCCGTTTTTCCATTCCAATCGAAACAATTCGTGATATACTGCTTCATAGTACGTTTATTCTATATTGGCAAAAAAATGGGCTGTGCAGAAGAGCAGTGGAAAAGGCAGGGGATTTCTAGTGATGACAAGAAGAGGGAAAGAGAAAGATTTCTAAGAAAATACCAATGCATTGAAAGATATTTTTCGGCAACTTTTCGAACAAGTTTCCCGATAAATGTTGCCTTCTTCTTGGCATATAGACGCTTATGTGTATGGCTCCTTAAATCTCAGGTTGAACCAAGTAATAATCTGATGAAAAGTGAAGAGGTGTAAGCAGTAAAGTATGTACAAGCATTTCGAGATATGTATGAGCTTTCTTATGTTATGTATGTTATGGAGACTAATGATGTTTAGTATGTTTGGTGCGAAGAAGTATGCATTTATCTAATGTAGATAGCTAGGCAAGTAGCCAGTCAACAGTCAAGTCAGTCAGACTGACATAAC
>JAHZMZ010005227.1:0-10867 GCA_027743805.1 Lepidocyrtoides sp. E14
GTCTTAATAAGAATAGGAAGCGTCCCACAAGGTAGTACCAGTCAAAATTGTTTACATCACACTTTTAACGGTGTTATATCTGTTTAATAGTGATGATGATGTTATCGCTAATGTCAATTTTGAATTTTTTTTTTCTCTTTAGTCAGCTTGTACCAGTAGTATGCTGCTTAAAGTGTATATAATCTGCGCATATTTCTTCATTCACTAACAAACCGTTTTCAGCTATTGTCGTTTTCTATCATTTGCTAGCATTTTTGCAATTTATTTTATCGTCTCGTCTCCTATCATTTTCGTATTTCTCCCATCGTTACCCAGAATTATTTTGTTTCGTTTTCTTTCCCTGATATCCTCTTAGTTCTACTAGTTGCCTCCGTTGCGTTTCTGTTTGTTCCAGTCACTTCGTCTCTGCCATCGCAATCACAGATTATGATTCAAAGTCCTCCGTCCCGGCCACCCGATTTTAGACTTGAATCGTAACAAAGATTGTATTATTGTAAAAAATAAAACCATAAACTGTAATATTTAGAGGGAACCTTATGATTGCAATCTGCAATGCAGTCACTGCAGTAAGCAAATTCGCTGGGTTTTTAAACCGTATCATTGCAGAAGAAAAGTGCACACCATCAGACACAGAACAAAGCAAAATCAGTAAACTTCAATGAGAGATCACGTGAATCGGTTAACTTCAACGAAAGTGCATGTCATTCGATTTTCCATTCAATTGGTGACTTAGTCATTAGTATTTTGGGGCCCCTATTATTGGTTCACTCCAGCCGAAAAATGAGTCGTTGCTGCACCGCAACACTCGATATATATATGATTGACAGAAACCATCACAAAACAAACAGTCATACGCCATGTGTGGAAGTACATTTTTTAAACAAAAAAGGGACTTTGCCTGTATTCTGTCATTTCTGTGGTTGGCGGTTGTTGTTAGTTGTTGGTAATACCGACTTGAATGATTAGTCCGGTCCGGTACAGGATTTGTTTTCATGCATGCATGGATGGTGTTCGTGAGAAGCGAACTGACATGATGAGTTTTTTATGTGTAATTTTTGCAATAATTTGTTTTGATAATACACAAGAAAAACTAAGGACTTTTCCATAATACAGTAGCACAGAGGAAAAATACTACAAGTTGTTGTTGCAGTCTGCAGAATATTGACAAACAAGTTGTTATTATATCGGAATAAAATCTTTAACATATAGCCATACTGTATAGCCATACTGTATAGACAACTTTCATCAAAATCAATCATACTACCAACGAGGCAAGTTGTTTTTATCATTTAACCACCCAGAAGCATGTTAGTTAAAGTATGTATACAGCAATATAAGTAACCTACAAAGATAAAAAATACCCACGTCCAGGTAGAATTGAAAAGTGTGTATATGTAGCTTATCATCACTTCTCTTCTTGCTACTGAGCGAATTGTCGCCGGTACATTGCAGTACTGAATTATTAAGGACCAACCTCCTTTTGATGTTAATTTTATCAGTAATATAGATTTTGGAGAACTGAGTTAGCTACACTTTTAACTGAGCAGCAATAAAATCTAAGTATTACGTTAAATTTTAGTTAGTATCAAGCTAAACTTGCTTGCGCTGGTGGTAGTAGTTCTTATGTTGAGAACCTTGTTACCAGGTGAAACATATTAGATCTTTTTATGCCCATTTGTGACAAAACTTTAAATTTTTACATTACATTCAAGCATCTTATCCATAACGCAGATGGCGATATATTTTTGCAGGAAACAACTTATTTTTTTCATTTTTTTAGTGATTGCCTTCCCAACATCACATAATTGTCTTGCATAGCTTTTTTTGAAAACCCTGTTCAGGTTAGAATATTTACAAAAACTAATTAATTATGGTTACCTTAATTTGCTATAATAAAGAAATAATTAATACTCTACACACAATATCAAAATTCTCTGGCATTGTAAATACATAGGTACATTATTTTCATTTTAGTGAGTGAGTTTTGAGGCAAGGATACTTTATGTTGGGCACCTGCCTACTACCACGTGAAACCGGTATAATTGGAAGACTTCCACGACTTTATCTCAAGTATTTTTGCCAACCATTGTCAACATCTTCAACCGTACGAAAAGCCAAGATGTAAAATGGTCTTCCTTACAAACTTTATCTTTACATAACTAACTTTGAATGCCATATTTTTGCACGTAAGTGGGTGAATCCAATGAGCGATGCCGGAGCAAATTCGTACACTTTTCACATTGAAGCCACTAGGGATGTACCTGGATTGTGTCGCAAAATTCAAGAGGCTGGAATGAAGGTACGCATTGTATTTTAATTGAACACTAGTGGTTGTAAATGCTTTGTTGCAAGTTTCCAACTATTTTTTTAAAACAATTGACATTTAATACAGGCGGGGATAGCACTGAAACCTGGGACACCAATCGAAGAAGTAATCCCTCATATCGATGTTGCTGATATGGTTCTAATTATGACAGTAGAACCTGGTTTTGGTGGACAAAGCTTTATGTCAGAAATGTTGCCTAAGGTTGAGTACTTACGAAAAACTTATCCTGAACTCGATATTGAAGTTGATGGTGGAGTTGGTCTTGGTAACATTCAGGCCTGCGCTGAGGTAAGATTTGTTTGGTTTCATGAATTAGCCAGCAAACAGTACTTTTGAATTTTGAATCTCTGTTCCTCACAAATGTGTTAAATTTCACAGGCTGGAGCAAATATGATAGTTGCTGGTACAGCCATTATTGGAGCCGATGATCAACAGTATGTTATGTCCACGATGAAGGATACTGTTTTCAATGCCTTGAACAAAGTTCACTTGGAAAGATGAGATCTATCCAGCATAATAAAAGCCTACGCGTTTCCATACAGTTACTAATTATTGAGATATGTGTTGAAATGTCCTACTGAAACCAAATTAAAATTTAACTCCGTGTACTGCTGTCTGTAGATTTGGAGAACAATCATAGTATCCTCTTAGGTTAAGGTTTGGTGTTTGAAAGAGTTGGGAGCTACTTGATGCAGATTGATCAACATGTACCACAATGAAAAATATTTGAGTTGCAATCTTGGATCCAACTCCGCAAGTCAAGTTCACTGCCGAGTTTTATTAGCAATAGTTTATTTGATATTCAAATAATTATTTTGAGTCCAACAGTGCAAATTTTAGAAATGATTAGATAGAATACCATATAAAAATTTAGGAAAACATTTACAACAAGGTTTCCGATAAATTTTCTAACAATTCCAAATTTGTACCATGTTTGATGTTAGATTGGTAACTAAACTAATTAGTTTTAAATTCTAATTAAGCTACTGTACGCAATAATTGACTTTGTACTTTCCGAGTTAGATGAGCCATTGCAGCTAAACTATTTTTCATCGTAGAGGCAGCTTGTACGCATGAAAGCAACAAACTCCCAGTTAAGATAATCAATGGTAAAATAGTTTGAATTGAGTTTGTAAAACGTCAAGACATGGGAATCTCCTACTCAAATGTGAATTTTGGCCTTGCTCATATAAGACAATGCTGGCGAAAGATGAATGATGATTACCTCTACTTATAAGACTATTTGTGCAATCAAACACACTATTCAAAGGAAATGTTAAACAAAAATACTTTTATTTTGTCTCAATAAAATTTGATAATGCGGTCATAGAAATCAAAATAGCTTCCTCCGTTCTAATTGTCCTAGATCCTTGGGACGGACAAGTATTAACATAATGATCAAACAAAGCACTAACATCGTCTTCCATCAAACTTTCATCATTTTCAAGCGCGTATTCCAGTCCTTCCACTCCTCCAAAAACAATTAGCAAATGCTTAAATGATTGAGGCTTCAAACGACTGGAATCAGAACCCTTTTCTGAAGTTCCTATTTTTACATCATAGCCTTCCCGGAATGGACATCCAGAAAACACTTTTTCCAAACACGTGGCGATTCTGACGGTATATCCCCAGTAAATTCCAGTTTCTCTCCTTGGCGCATGAGGTGATACTGCAGTTCCTTTAAGTTTTCCCTTTGGTTTTAAAATGTACTCAGAGGAAGGATCGTCAAACTTAATCGTAACTCGAACGCCTTGAGGCAACTTTTTGGCAACTCTGCAGTCCCTGTCCAATCCAACATTTACAAATGAATAATCTTTCCCATCCTTGGTTGGTTTTGAAATGACGACACCCTCTCTATTAAATTAGTGCATAAAAATATTTTAAATAGAAAAACCTAATCATTTCACGTTCCATTGCAGTTAAATTTCAAGTAATTTCCCGTACCTGAATGGCAACGCCTCATGTCGCCGTAAATGATGTGGAATATCCAACGGTGCAATAAGCCCTGCGTACTGGAGATCTGGATGTATCGGGAACAATTCTTTCCGGAGATACTGTGGACATTCAAGAAACTGTAGTACTCTCGCCATCTGCTCACATCCAGCAGTGCCATGACCTCCTGTATCATCATAAACTATGACTTCATCCACTCTGAATATAGCTGCGGCACGTGCCACTTGACCAGCCAAATAAGCCTTCAGTGGAGGAGATTGAGCATTATCAATGATGGAGCCAGCAACGGCAATGCTGACTGTAAATGCCCTATTCTTCTCCTCAGAAATCTCTTCCTTTTTTGTACTCATTTAAGAGATTATGGAATGCTGTCAACAACAAGAACTGTATCTACCAATTACCAAAATACTCGGGCAGACATTATATGTAACTTAAAGTAATTTTTCTTCATGATTGTTGACTTACCTTAGTAAGAAAAGAAGTTAAATAGTATCTTAATTGTGAAATGATACACCGGCCTTTGTCCTTACAGCATCAGCTGTATTGTTATAGAACTTTATTGGCTGGTAACGAATTTGAAAGAAAGAACAACAAAATTAAAGTATTTATGTCTGTCAATAACACAAAACTTCACGTGTGTGTGTTGTCATTTTTTCCCATTTCACGCACTTCTCAATCCCACGATATTTTACCTAGCTCGACAGCAAAAAACAAGCTGACCAAATTAAGTGCCACAAATCCACCATAGATGATGCAACTTTCACAATACCTTTATATGTCTTTGCTTATGGAGCTCGAGCTCAGCTCACCACGCACATACCACACAACTACACCATTCAATCTACCTGCAATTTGAATTCACAAGCAGAGGTCATTCATTCGTGCTCAATGGACAAACACGCTAATTTTGCAGAATAGAATATAAAAATACTTGTAGGCAATGTAATTTAACGATAATGATAAATAAATTTGACATTAGACCTTCTTGACAATAGGTAACAATACACACTCGAAATTGATTTTACAACTGTGAATCAGCAAATGCCAGCATACTGAGGTAGAAAAATAATATCAATTTAAAAATCATAATGGTTTTATGCTCCCATTTCCTCTGATTCCCATTTGACGTAAATGATAAATGTAAAACTAAAAATTTGTAAACAAGATGAATTGATATTCCTCTTTCATAGCTTATCCATCCATCCACAAGTTACAGTTTTACTAAATTTTATGGAATGCATAGGACTAGCAAGAGTAGGAAATGAAATTAAGAAAGAGCTATCGTAGGAAACGACTTTTCTCTTCCACTGCTAATTTTTCTTTTCTCCAGCTTCAGCACAGAAAATGCTGCAAACTGCAAACAAAGCGTGCAACACAAGCCTACTTCATTTTTGGCATGGCCGAGTCTATCCGAAACTGGGTGGAAATAGGAACCACTGGAGTATAATATAATATATGCGTACATAACTATAAAGGAAAGGAAAATAGAACTCTGTTATGATTTTCTTGATGGAGGATACTTTCCTGATAGATGTGAGATATTTCTGCATGCAAGAAAACGGGTGTTTTTGGGTGTCAGCAAGTATGGAAGTTTAAGCATAATTTTTAGGGAGACCATCGAATTATGTATTATTATAGAACGCAGTAGCATAGCCAGGATTTTGCCAATAATAATGCTGACAAGATTGGCAATTGGCAAAACATAGTATGACAGACTGCCAGGCAACAGGATTGATTAGAAACAATCCTTCCACAAAATATATTTCATAGTTTTACGAACGGTTTTAGTAAATTATCATTTACTGTTTCACCACATAATAAGCTCAGAATAAAAAGGTTTCGCTTGCGTATAATTTGTATCACATGTAATTCAATATTAACTTCCAACTTGTTAGCGCAACATTATATTTCGTTCACGTGTTCACATTGAAAGTAGGCGTATATTAATTAATAAACATCCCGGAAATGATGAAACCACAAAATAAGCAGATCGGCTGCATCCATTTTTTATTCTAATTGTTTGATTGCATATTCAGTAGCATCCACATAAATGTACACGTCACACTTATCTGTCAATTTGCAGTGAGAGTGCACTAACTCTATGTTTGGGACGTAAGAAGCATTTTAGTGTTGTACTATTACATTTTTGTGGAATTATGTAACGTCTTTTTTCTACTATTTTTTTGGGTATCAACTATTGCTCGGTATTCTCAACGTTTGTGCCACTTTTGATACTTTTCAAGATATACTACACAATAACTCCAATAAACAAAACCCAATTCAGTGATCAACCAATCATAAAGCAATTCATTTGTGAAGAGATCATCACTATATTATTATAATAAAAATTTTCATTTGATCTTCGTTAAACTACTGCAGCTATGCATGTTTCATTGAAAGCGCTAGTACTGGATATGTAGTGCAGTCAACTAAAATACTAGTACGCCACAAGTTCGTGCGTGGTAAGTTTTGCGAATCAGGATAGAAAAAAAAAAATTATGTATTTTACATCACGCACAGGATAAAAATAATATTTTTCGTAGGGTGCAGTCCATACTACCGACTAAATGATTCCTGTAACCACATGAAGCATCATACCACTTGGAAACATTGACAGTGCACAAAAGTCAATCATATGCATAAAATCGTTCACATCAAGGGTAACCCAGACTGCACAAGTAGTACTGGAAATAATGGTTATCATGCCAGTAACTCACACAAAAGATTAGCAACGCCCGCCTCACTACGAAATGGATCTTATCGAGAGAATGGTCTGCCGTACGGACTTCAGGACAATGAGAGTGACACTGAGGATGAAACGGACATCAGTCAACTTAGAGCACCTAATAGAGTTCGAAACATCAAGAGGAAGGGAAGCGACTGGAGGAAAATGCTGGCCTCTTTCCTCTCATTGTCCATTCCCATCATTTTCCCTACTGTTCATATGTACATTTTTACAAATCTTTGGGGTCACATGAAAACGCCAGTGGATTCTCGAAAGTGTACTTGTTCATGTTGGGATACGATTTTCAAAGGTGAGACCTTATTGATAATCAATGAATGAGGCAATTGAAAATCCTGTCTAGCGTGACTTTTGTTTTAAAAAATCATTTAGGTCCATACGAGACTGGCATAGCAGGTTACAAACATGTGTACTTCAACAGCGACGCAAATACACTGAAAATGTGGATAATCACAGTGATCGGGGTGCTTTTCTTGTATGAAGCTTTCAAGCGCCTTTTTCTCCTCTTGTTGAACAAGAAGCTACGTTGGAGTATGGGATTGTTGTTTTTGAGCTCATTACATTCACATTATTATGCATGGTGGGGTCATTGGAACTACTGGAACGATGACTTTTACCACATGTGGTATCACCAAGTTTTTTTTACTCTTACGGAGTTGATCTCTTCTATCATGGTGCTGAACTACTTAGATGTAAGACGTGCGATCGAACCTATTCCAATGTTGGTAGTGTGCAGCATTGCTGTCTTCCACACTTTATGCAGTGGCTGGGATCAATTTATTTTCACTGTTGTTCAGGGACAGGGGAAACTACACCAGGTACTTGCATAACTCACTTTCCTTAGCATGGTAGGTAGCATCTCTTGGACTTGTGAAAGTAACGATCAATTGTATTTTTTCATAGATTCTCAGAGATATCACTCTCATGATGACTGACATCATCCATGCAGCGCTATCGCTATATGAAGTGAGAGGTTATGCCGTAAAAAAGGGAACTTCTCTATTTTCAGTTATTCTTCAGCGAAATCATCTTGCCGTCATCCTTGTCCTTTCTTTAACCATGTACGCAGTAATTCTTCTTTTCCCATGAGATCATCGTGGTGCCAATGTCACTAACCAAAGTAAACGGGTGACATTATGTATAACAATTTAATGTTCTAACCACTTAAAGGGATTTAGTAACCGCTCAGGAAGAAGCGAAAAGCTAACAGTACAAAGACTTTTTTGTTAATAAAGTAATAAAATAACGGTTAAGCAAAGTCGCAGAAATTACCGCAATGACTGTTTTCATATTAGAGCTAACACTTTTACCGTCATCTTTTATATGTCTGTAAGTTTATGAGACAAGCTGTATATCAATTCATGTTATAGAGAATGACCCAAAAGTTTCGCATTGTTCCTGTGTCCCCCCCATATTTAGACACATCGGAGGAAATTTTAATAGTATGAGATTATAATCAATTTACTCCTCGTTTTCAGTTTTACAATTGACAGATATTGTTGAATATAAGGGAATCACAGAAAATATGAACTGATAATATTCCCCGCGTTTTAATATTCGTTAATGAAAATTGAGAATTTAAAAATAATCGGTAATAAGGAGATTTTAAAGTCAGTAGCATTAACTAGTAGTAGTAGTATTCTTAGTATGCATATAAAATGTTCATCAATCATGACAGGAGTGCTAATTAAATCAGTGTTACAGTCTAACATAGTAATGATAATTTGTACTAGTTAAATCTTATTAACTTACTAAGCTTGATATTGGTTTCTCTGTGATACATTAGGAAATAATGTGTTGTGGTCGCTAAATGGAAGTATTCATGGTTCTAAAAAAGGCGTTTAACTTAAAAGATCAAAATCAAAATATTGGTGCAATCACTTCATCATTCTTAGGATACATGTTGAATGAAAGTTTTTGTTTATTTATTGTCAACATTATTGCAATCTTAAAAATTTCATATACGGCTAAAATTTTAACGTAGTACTAATCAAAGTAATTTAATTGTACTTACGGTGATAATGTATCTAGCTTTGTTAGCACAATTTCTTTCTTGTTTACGTGTCAAGTGTCATTGCAATTGCAGCCACAAAGGCGATATATCACTAAATAAAAGTAAAAAGCATGCCTCATTTCTGTGGAGAGAGGCGTAGGAGATTTACTTTTTTACATTCTACTTCAATGCGCCCTTCTTGTGTCTTGACTTATCTTTCAAAGTTTTCGTTGACATTGACTTATCATCAGCATTAACTAATTCCCCAAGTAGATGAACAAACTGACTTTGTAAACCTTTAGTTATGTTTGCATTATTTTTTATCATTTACTTTCCTAGGCAAATATTAGAAAGTGCCTGCGCAAAGGATAAATAACAAATGTTATGCAGTTGCGGGTAAAAGTAGATACATTCCGTTTAATTCTCGAATTTTAAAAGTTTAGATATTCTATAAATGAAGTAGTTTAAATTGGAGTGCAGAATATATCTATCTAGTTGAATATTATAGTTTTACGCCTGATTGATGTTAAATTGTATTTAAGTATTTAGGTATCACTCATCGCATAGACGCTAGCTAGTCGTTTCAAGTAGAAGTCATGTGAATGTACTCTGCTGATTTGTTAGAACTGTAAAATGATATAAGAAAGTTGAAAATTTTACAAAGTTCAAAGAAGGTAAAATTACATAACAGTAGGTAAATACAATGGATTACCCAAGCATTGTCATATCTCTAACTTATAGAATTTAAATATATTTATACAATCAAAGAGAAGCGCAATGTTTGCTGATTGAAAAAAAACATACATATTTGAATTTGATTGCAGATAACTGGTTTGCTGAAAAGGTGCAATTTATTATCAAAAATGAAATAAAGTAACTATATAATCTTTACAAATTTAATAAAAGCTACAACTTGTACTCTATTGGTCTTATTTCGCAAATTAATTTTACGAAACACAACATAAATGAGAAGATGAAATTTAAAAAGTTTCATCTCGGTAATCAGTCCGTATGTGCGAGTCATACAGTTGACAGTAGAGTATATAGTCAATCGGTGATTATAATTTTGTCTCACTTTAGTAATGTCAGTCACTTATTGCAATAGTCGGCGACGGACTGCAATTTCAAACCCAATCAGATATATAGCAAGTTATGTTGTGACATGGTGGTAACATTCAACTAACTTCGTTTATGACTACAACTACAGCATAATTTTACATAATGGGTTATTATGCCTAATGTTCATGGATAGCATCAAGATCAAGTACATACAAATACACATTGTTCCAGAGACATGACAGATGAAATGTATATTTTTAAAATACATGGTTGTGACAACGAAAAAAGTTTACGACTTTCTCTTGCGTATTAACAATGAAGTCATCAA
This sequence comes from Lepidocyrtoides sp. E14, assembly GCA_027743805.1. Taxonomy (NCBI): domain Eukaryota; kingdom Metazoa; phylum Arthropoda; class Collembola; order Entomobryomorpha; family Entomobryidae; genus Lepidocyrtoides; species Lepidocyrtoides sp. E14. The sequence goes on from JAHZMZ010005227.1 coordinate 10,403, forward strand.
ATTAACTGTTTAGTTAAAACAAGAGTTGCACGCGCAAGCCTTTTGCAACAGCAGCGTTTCCAATTGTGGCTGCCTATTCAATCAAGGATTAAAATTTGTAGCCAGAGAAAATAGTAACATAATCTTTTGGCCTGTCTAAACTAACTAAACTGGCTGCATTATTAGTTATTACAAAACCAGTTGCTGACAAGTCAGAAAAATCATGCTCGCTGCTAAAAGAGCATTTTGTACTTATGCATCAGTACTGCATCTAACAATAATTGATGTGGTGTATTATGACTAAAAATTACGAGGAAACCAGAATAGTTAAATGTTGTATATTATATATTTCCTGCATATTTTTGCAAGGTGAATGCTGATCAAATGAATTGAGATTATTTTACATCATTTGACTTGGTGGATAAAAATTATTGCATTTGAATACTAAGGGAGCACAACAGAAAAACCGGCAGAGTAATCCGGGAG
>JAHZMZ010005228.1:0-17444 GCA_027743805.1 Lepidocyrtoides sp. E14
GGTACCTGAAAAGTGTAAAATGGCTATAACTCCGTAACAAAGATACGTAGCTTCACCAAATTTGGTACATAGATAGTTCCGACATAGTCCAACAGAATGGACTGAGTTTCAAAGTCCGCAGGTGACTATCAGGCACCCTAAATTAAAACTTTAATGAGAAACCTTTTTACATTTTGCCGAGTTTATTCACTTTTATACTGAAATAGCTGTACGTAAAAAGTATCAACTTCATGAAAATTCTGTAACTGTACTTCATTCCAAATCCTCATGGCTTTAAGTAAATCCAGTTAAATCCCAGGAAAAGGTTTTCATTACCATCAGCCATAGGCACGGCACAGCAATGTGGATACTTACTGTGGAATGTTTCCGGAGCTTATATGCTTATCAGTATCGAAGCTGAAGGGAAATTCTCAATTCAATGAGCATCCACACAGAATGACGTAAGGAGCAGAAGAAATTCTCAATGCACCAAGAACATAATAAAAATATATTGGAAACTTGAAATTGAGACGTAAGACCCATTGATATTCACTTTTTGTAAGTATTTAGTTCAACCTAGCAATCTTTCGGTTTAGTCAACTTGTCGAGAATTTGAAACGGTTCATTAAATGGCTGTTTAAAAGTTGAAAGTTTCGTCTTTGTAGAAGTTGTGAAGTAAAAAAATACTTCAGTTCAAAGCGCTCTATAAATGCATGATTTTAAGTATGTAATGTATGTAGTATGTTAGGTATGAAAACTTTGCAATAATGCTACTGAACCAGTACTATTGACACGCAGCTCTTTCTACCCAGGATTTTTCTCAACTGAATCTTTGACGCGTTTTACTTTGCAGAAAACCGTTCTCTTTTTTATACTAAATTGGTTCCAACTTTCAACGCAAGATGACTTCTTTCTATTGGTTTTGCACAATTCAATAAAAATACATATACGTAAATTTTTGATAATCACAAGAAACTCACAAGTACATATCCAATGTAAAAAGTTAGTTTCTGAAAACAAGAATATTTAGTGGTTGGTATCATAGTGGAATGTTAGTGGTAGCTCATCAGAAAGAAATTCGATATAAGTTAGAGTAAATACACATTTAAATCATAATATGCGTGCGTTAATGCATTGGTTTCTTTATGCATCATTTGAGCCTCAAAAGTCAAGGCAATATTTATGGCAAATTGACACCGGAAGACTCTAATCTATTAAGATAGGATGGGCTTATCTCAATTCGTCATTAGTCTCTTTTATCCACACTGTTTTAATAATAATGACCATTTTTCAGCACTTTGACAGTTAATCAAGCATATGTCCTTGGATGCTGTAAACAAGAAGAGTCAGATAGGTACCAAGTAAGTACGTACTACAACGTTTTTAATTCCATGAATAATATTTAATCTGCACTACTCTCTGCATACTAATGCTAGATTAGGATTCATAGTAATAAACTACGTTTTTGCCATATAACTGTGAGGTGCAGCGAGTAGAGCAAGTTTTTTTCTGTTCATCAAAAGCCATTTCAATGTTTCAATGTGCATACGTGGTAAGTTTAAACCAATCAAATAAATACAGTGACAATGACAATAGAGAATCAATTCATTTAAAATAGAGCATTTGTAGGGAAATAAAATCTGTGCATAAAAAGACATTAAGAAACATGGCATTCGGAAGCATAATTTCTTGGATCATCATAAGTTGTGTTTTCATCTTGTCAATTACGAGACGCTGCTACCATAGAAAATCATTCACAACTGTGGCTTTTCTGTGCATTTTGGTACACGCTGAATTAGTTCAGTGTTTTGTTCCAGAGTCAGAGTTTATCCCGTTCAGTGAGTCTGATGGGAATTCTAGATTTCGATTCGGTGATGATAACTTTCGGGAAGTGGCCTTTATTTACTCAAGCTTCAAATTTTTGAATTTCACTTATACGAGAACGTATATCAGCGGTAACGGATTGATATCCTTTTCACAAGGTATTAAAATTATGGTATGCATAATGTATAAATGGTACAAATGTAAAAAATGTCTTGACGAGAAGCACGCGAAAAGGTAGCGGTGCCACTGCAGCGGTACAAAAGTTCATTGGCAAAGTATACTTGAAGTTACATTGTTTATTTAGGACATAGTGCTGCAGCTCCAGATTGCAACGTCCCTTCTGGCATCCCAATTATCAGCCTCTTCTGGGCAGATGCAAATGAAGGTGTTGATCCTCAGGGTTCAAAACTAACTTATATGGAAACAACAAATATGGCGTATTTATCCAAGCTTAATGCTGATATAAGTAGAGCATTTCCGCAAAATAGAAGGTTTGGCTTGTCATGGATGTTTGTGGTTACTTGGAAAAATGTTGCGTCTCACAAGGGGATGCCAAATAATCTTCCTTCTTATCGATCCAAACGAAATACATACCAACTCATTCTTGCTACCAACTCAGTTAATTCTTATGTGCTGTTCTACTATAACCAAATCATGTGGGCTAACGACGGTGCCGCAACAGCAGGATTTGATTTGGGAAGTTCAAAAAGAAGGTACAGTCTTCCTGGTTCTTGTCAAACTTCAATTGAAAATATCGTGTCAGCGAGTAATGTCGGTGTCCCAGGTAAATGGATTTTTCAAGTTGATACAGATGTGATTGCCTCTGCTCCAGTATTGACACGTCCATTAGTTTGCGAGAAGGAAAAACCAGTACTAGTTGTAGAGCCACCAGTCTTGCCAATCATGGGAAATATTCCCCAATTGGTACACGGATTATGCCTAGAGGAGAATGCTAATGTTTCCTGTATTTATCAGGATAAGAGCCAAATCCGACCAATCGAAATAGCAGCAGTCTTACTCCCAGCAAACCTTGTAATATGTCCTGTACCTTTTCTTTATTCTCTCGGAAAGATGACTTTAAATATTTTAGTCAGCTACCCAGGTCAAAGTCCTGTTATCCATACTCAAAGTATCTACGTTGTAAAGGAACACGAATTTAATACCATGCCACAGATAACTGTGGTAAAGGCCGATAAAATGTTATTTCTTTCCGCCCGTTGGGATCCCGAACTGCTTGCAATGACAGCAGTTAAAATGGCAGATAAAGCAAAAAATGAGTCTAATTCAGAAACAGTAGCAACACTAGCAACTGATAAACATTGTCAGATTTTATCTGAAACCGTTCAGATTGTCATTTTGGAATATGATGGCAAAAGATGGAAAAATTTAGGAGCAATCATGCCTCCAATACTAAACAATGGAATTCATATGAGCCCAGTAAACACTTCTCTTATTAACACATTACTCCCACGGGGGAGAAAATTTTTACTTGGAACGTTTGCGATCCAGACAAAGTACACTCTTAAATCAGGACAAAGTGTACATAAATTGTTTCCTTCAAATGTTTTGCTTACAACGGAAATCTTAATTGATTTAACTGCTAAGTTGGAAAGTGATGCAACAAAATCCGACTTTGATAAACTTTGTCAGACTTGGCATTACAAAGAGCCAAATTTACATTTGGATACACTGCCGTGTCCAAATATTCTGGATCAGGCCCGTCTTGACTGGAGATTTTCCTTAGATAAGACTCATCTTAATACCCGAATACTTAATGAAGGTGCAACAACAGTTTATACCCAAAGTGTACCCTCCTCTTCCGGTGCAGCGACACAATGTGCATATGATAACGATGGACGACTTCTCATTTGGCTGCCGAGTTGTGGTCGGACATTTCGACGAAGCCCAAATGGTGTTACCGGTTACTGGAAGCATTATCTTGACGATAATCTGCCTTACATGTATTGCTGTAAATGGGGGAACATGAGAACTTGGGATAAGTGCAATTTGTACTTTAGTAAAAGAAATATGGATTGGGGCACTGACTATGTGCCTCCTCGACCGATTCGTGCTGTTGGTGATCCCCACTTTACAACCTTTGATGGTCTGCAGTATACGTTTAATGGTGCGGGAGAGTATTGGCTGATCAAATACAATGATGAAAGTGACAGCCATGCAATTAACGAGTTTAAAATGCAAGTGAGAATGCAAAAATTCATTCCAATGAGTAGGCAATCACCAAACGCAACAGTTATTACTGCAGTTGTAATGGAGGAAATAAAAGCAGAATATGATGTAAAAGTTCAAGTTTTTGTGGGAGGGTCTGTAAATGGTTTGTCCATCTTGGTGGATGGCGAGCCACTAAATGTTTTTAACGGACATGAAGACGGAACATATTATGACGAGGAGGACATTTTATCAAAGAATGATTCACCTTGGAACTTTCAGAATGAGTTTACTCTTTACCACATGGGAGTCATAATCATGCTTAAATCTAAAAACGAAGCTGTTGTGTCGTTTTCATCTGGCTTCTCTTTTAATTTCTTGGTGGTGAATGGATCTGCTTTGAATATTGTTGGCTCAGCGGGAGCAAATCTGATGAATAAAATTGAAGGGCTACTGGGAAATTATGACGATTTAATCAGCAATGATTTCAAACTTCGTAATGGCACACTACTAGAAACAAATCTGACAATGGAGGATACTCACAAAAGTTTTGGCATGAGCTGGGTTGTAAAAGAAAGTGAAACAATATTTTCCTATCCGCCTGGAAAATCATATTCCAACTTTTACAAGCCAGAGTTCTCCCCTTGGTTGCTGACTCCAGAAGAAGTTAACGAACTGTCCTTGTCTGATGAGGACTTTTGTGAAGATTTTGAAGATTGTATTTTTGACTTTCTTGCCACAGGGAGCAGGTCAATAGCAATAGGTACCAAAGGCTCCTCAGCTTTGTTTCAGGAAATCAATACAATCAGTCAAACGATAGTGAAGCAATGTAGCCAACCAATACTACCTGCTAATGGCTTCTTTGTCGGTACTAGTTATGTCGTTGGATCTACTTTACAACTACAATGTGGTGCTGGGAATGACACAGTCAATCATTTCGAAGGTAATGATCATGTTATCACATGCAGTTATCCCGACGGAAACGAAACAAGCACACCAACTTGGATGAATTCAATGGGAACATCAGATATAGATGTAATGACCTGTGAGGCACGAGATGGTGCTATGATTGAAACCAAGGTAGAAAACAAAGTGATGGAGCGATCGGGTAAGCTAGCTTCGCAACCTTTGCCGTCATCTTCGCCCCCGTCCTCAGGAGGAGTGTGGATTTTTGTAATAGGATTGGCTATTTTTGCTATTATTACTGTCGTTGTGATTGCCGAATATCCCCCTTGTAAGCCTGTTAAACATTATTTTACAGATAGATATTACAGTTATCGTGTGACTAGAACCATAGATAACCATATCCGTTTGAATTGAAACATTTTTCTCCTACTTACTATTTATACTTAAGAGCTTTAGCATAAACAATGAATCAATACCCTATACAATAATTTTTAATCGTATATATTTGTGTTTACGGTATTTGTGTTAAATAAAAACAAACCATATGTCACCGTACTTTGCACCAAAATCTTATAAATTAAATATAGTTTTATTTGTAATAATCTCAATTTCTTTAGAAAGCCTTCACAACACGACCATTCCTATTTCTTCCGGAAACACTATAAGCTATTGCAAAATTATTTTCTTGAAACATATTTACGATCCGATGAATGACATGAATAAATATACAGAACAAACTTTACCCAAAAAAGTGGATTTTACTCATAACCGAGTGTCGTTCACACAGAAGCTTCGTCAATAACAGTGATAGGCCGCTGGGCTGGAGCTGGACGGCTTCCCCAAGGATGGTTTTTAAACACAGGAATTTCTCTAGGTCCTGCGCCGGTTATCCTAAGCGCTTCAATTTGTAGTGGTGAAGCATTCTCACTGTTCTCTATGCTAGATTGTACAATGCCAGATAACACATTGTGATGCTGACCGTTCAGACCAGCCACTCCAGATGTCACAGTAGCGGCGGTGGAGGCGGCTGTATGCACAGGGAATCCGATGCTGCTTCTTGCAGTAGACCATCTACGAACTCTTCTATCAAGTAAAAGAGCAAACTCTGCATCATACTCCGAGGCTAAACAGTTTTCAACCTTGTTACAAGATGTAATGCAATCGCCTCCAAAAAATTCTGCCCAATCTTCAAAGTAGATATCCTGTAACAGGCAACAACAAATTGGTAAATTAAATTCCAATCACGTAAAATTTGACTAGGTACACAGGTTCATTCCATACTTGGAAATCCATTTCGGCAAGCCCCTCTTCTGAAATACAGGTAAGTTCCTTGGAAAGGAGAGCTGGATCAAGTTGACTTCCTTGGCCCTCTCCGGATTCGTGTTTGGATTGGGGCGACATTTGCTCCACAGGAAACGCAAAAGATAACCTCCGAGTTTTCGGGGACTGTGTGCTCTCCAAAGTCTCACAACTGCATGTAAAAAATTAATCATGGTAAGTTATAGGAGACTTTTTCATTTTGTGGCATTCTTTTTTGGTTTGAGAAGGTCTTACGTTTTCATCGAACTTTTCTCGGCTTTCCTTCTAGAAAGACGTCTCCTTCTAACATCAGTAAGAAACAAACATGCTGAACCAATGAAAACTGAGACTGCCGAGAGACAATATCCGTACGATCTCCCCCAATTGTTATTAAGGTACCCTTAAAATTGTATTGGAATAAAAAAATCATTACAATCTCAAAGGTGTATGATAAGTTAATTTACTACTAATACTGACAGAATACTACTCATCGTAGACTAGTGTTTTACCCGTGAGTGGAATACTGACAAGTACTGGGACGGCTTGAGACCATTGTACGAAAGACCAGGCACGTGCAAAATGACGGGCTCTTACCCTTTCGTAAGTGTACACTTTAAGTGAGTAGCTGTATCCACCAAAGGAAAAGCCATACACCCAAACAAAAATGGCCAGTCCGTTATGACCGTTGGCTGCTATCAATGCCATGATAGAAATGCCACATATGACACTGGCAACCTGAAATTTTCATTCATATAAAACACATTAGTAAAATTCTCTATGACAGATGCTTTCATGTGTCATTTACTTTTTTTGTGAGTTGGAAAAGAGCCTTTTCCCACCGCGGTATAAAAACACAAAAGGAAGATATACAGCACTTGAAATAACTGATATCTATTACACCAAGTGTCATTTTTCAGTTATGCGCTCCAAGAATGTGTGTGTGTAAACTCTGTACAAGGAACCATGCCACAAAAATATTCACGAAATAGTTTCAGCAAAAGTTCTGCTGCCACTCACGATATTTGACTCACCTGACATAAGTACTGTTTAGAAACTCGACACTCCTGGCTCTTCTGTACGACAATTAACCCGAAAAGGCAGCAACCTATCACCCACGCTGCACCCAGGTATACATGAAGTAGGGTAAGTGAAGAGGGATCAATTTCGTTTCGGCATTCCATGCTCTATATAGGAAGAAATATAGCACTGGTTATATATGGTAGAAAAGTATGGGCATAATAATATGGAAGTTATGAAGTAACTTTTTATTTTCAGTATTATATAGACTTTTTTTCATCCTACACTACATTCAACATTTTTCTTCTTGGACTTGTTGAGATTTCTCTGGCTTATCAAATCGAAATATAAACACTATCTAATCCTTGCAAGCTTTTTGAACTACTTACTAAGTAGTAGAGTGGAGAATTAATTCCAAACGCAGTGAAAGCACTGGATAGAAGAAGAATCTGCAATGTTTTGCTCTTTAAGCAGGAATAATCAATCAAAGGAGGTGTTTCGTCTCTTTTCGCTAGATCCTTTACCTGTGGAAAGACACAGCAGAAAGAAAATTCTAGTACGTTCGATTGTCATTAATTCAAACAATGATTAGTTCACATTCAGTACACTGTCAACTGTCATGCGAAAGAACAAATAAACAAATCACCTTCTTGACCTAATAAAAATAATCTTCCTCGTACAGGCATTTGTATTTAAACATGTTAAGTGTACATGCATACCTTTTACCATATTTATGAGTCTATTTTAAAGTTATTTAAAGAAAAGAACCATTTGCACTTACTTGATTGCAGTGTGAATGGAGACAGACATGAACAGAATCCCCACTCCAGAACCTGAAACGACTAGAATTTCAACAATATCACGCTTCCTTTTAAAATACTGGCCTACCATAAGGGTAGAAGCATCCCGGGTTAGTCCAACACCAACACCTTTAAACACGAGAGAATTCATTTGTACAGCATGTCTTCCATTTAGTTGGCAGCCAAGACTTTAATTTTAAAAGTGTACATTTTATGAAACTCCTATACACTTTACATACCCACAAAAGCACCATAGCTGATGAACAATTGGTGAAATTGTGTTGCAAACGATGTAAAAAGACATCCAAGTGAAGCTATAAGACCACCAAAAACTCCTGCCAGTCTTGTACTCTTTTGCTTGCAGAGGGCTACCCAGAGAGGGGAAAAGAAAAGGGAAGTCGCTGCAGAGAAGGATCCTAATAACCCTGAAATTAGAATCAAAAGTAGCGAGTGGGTTATTCTTCAAAATAATCAGTCACCCATAAGTGTTTGAAGATATGCAGGCATTTAAATTGTTTACGTCTAGAACTTTACTTCGTTTTTACAAGCTTTAAAATGCTATCTATCATTCATCATCAATACATAATTTTACAGTAGTCAACGAAAGTCATTATGTAGCTAGCTTTTTCTAACCATAAATGGTTCTGAAAGTAGCTGATGTTACAATTGGCGTATCGTATGTATCACGTTCTATTAAGCGTATTAATATTATCATATCATCAAACAAAAAAAACGTGTTCAACTCTTTGCAAACACTCCATCATTTTTCTGTTGTACAATTAAATGAGCCTAGACACTCCTATTCATCATGTATCAAATTTGGTCAAAATGACTCGACAAATTTCTGACGTGGCATTTTGAATTCAATTCATTATGTTCATGACATACGATATGATTATGACGGCAACTGTTTGATACAGCAAACTTATCACTCACATAAATATTTATTTATCCCTCCTTGCTGTGCACACAAAATCATCTTTTGTTATCATTAAAAAATGAGGCAGGATAAAATATTTATTCATAAAATGAATTTCAAATTATATTTACAATAATAATTACAGTGCAACAGTAGCAAAATTATGGCCACAATAATGTCCAACTGCCCAATAAATAACATCAAATATGTTCCATTTAAGTAAACATAAAACAATTATATATGATTTTTGTGCTACTACAAATTGGACAGTGATGATATTTTAACATGGTCGCAAGTATGCAGCATTTAATTGGTTTTTCAACTTTTGACAAGCTCATTATCATCACGGACTTCAAATTATTAATGGTTAAATTGTATGATTATGAACATTGCAAACTCAAAATTTCTTAAGTTGCTTTCTCTGAAAAATAATTTAATTTAAAGCTGAGCCGTTTCGCTCATAAATCAATCACTGCTATTATTACTTGGTTAGTATATATTCTGTACATATGCGTCCAAGAAAAAATTCATTAGTTTTGCAAACTAACTAAAAATTAAATTTTATGGAGAGAATGAATGAAGATAGAAGTTTGAAATTGCAATCTCGCATCACCCCAAGAATGCCTTTTTGCAGCTTCCCTTTCCCTTACAATTACCTATATTACTACATTACAGCACACAGTTTTATGAGAAAGTACCTCTTGGTGAGGTGACAACTTTTATCATCAATGCGTGCAACATTATTCAATATTTTTTCCTTTCCCATCTTGCAAAGTTGCTGATCAGATTCCACTTCAACCGCTGTTCAGCTAAAATCCTTCCATAGTGCGTTACCTAAATGACGAAATCAATACAGTTCAAGTTGATGGGAAAGCTGTGTAGATGATTTATAATGATGTCCACTGAATTCAATGAGCCATGTAATGATCATAATGTTACTCGAGGCAGTTTCCTTTACCACTTGGCACATCACTCTACTTATATATATGACATAAAGGATAAGTTGTACCATTATCTATATGCTGAGTTGTGTTTTCATTTCACGGTACAGCACCATCACCAGCACCACCTTTCTACTCACTCAACTATAGCTAGATAAATGTGGAAATCATAATTGTACATCATGTTTATATGTAACAATACAGATTTCTCACTCGAACGTTTCACGACATTTCTGTTATGATCATTCGCGTCATAATTTTTGCTGGTCAGGAAAACCTCACAGCTTAGCATAATATAACCAAGAGGGGCCCTAAAATGCTTCTACAGAGCATGTTGGAAGTCTGGAGTTTGATTTACTGTTGATATCATTGAAACGAAGAAAAACTCATAATGCCAGATACAATATTACAGCGATGAACACGAAGATAAATGTTTTTTGTTCGGCAGAGCAGCAAAAACATGCAAAGTCAATATTGTTATTTATTTGCTATAGAAGAAAATGTATGTATGAAAAGTGCATACTGCTTTCAGTATTATCATTACTTGCTAATTCAGTATAGGTATATATTTATGAAAAACTTGAGCTAGATACATTTATTATTCAAGTAGATCTTTCCACGCAGTTCAATCTGAGAATTAAATTATTTTACTAGATAAAAGCGTGATACATTCAGTAGCATTTATACTAGCTTCATCATATATCAAAAAGATTTTAATACGATGCCTCTCTGCCTGCCTACCTCATCCTTCAACACGAACGCGGAAAATTGTAATGTTTATATTTTATAATAGGATATGATATGGAGACATGCATAACTATTCTCTAATCTTGCAGTTTTAATACCAGGTTTTCAGGTCGTAAATCATGAGAAATTGGTCAATCTAATAAAAAGTGACTAGTCTTGGCTTGATAGTCCCTTATTCTCACGAAACTAAAAAAATTAAGGAAGTGACGGAACACCGAAACTTTCTCACATTTTGTAAGTCTCTGCAAGAGTTTATAAAGGAGGAAAATAGTATTACCTATAATGTACAGTTTGAAACATAATGCATATTCCGCCCTTGCAGCACATACAAGAGCATTGAATTATTATTGAAGCTCTTGTTATATGACACGATGCGATCATTACCTAACGAGTGATATCAAATGTTTGTATGTAAGTAGGTATGTATGTATGAATTATTGGAAAGGTATATATTGCATAAATTGTATATGTATACCTACCTAGTCAAATATTCATTGCGGGTGATTGAGCGAGACACAGTCATTAATTGCCAGTGAAAGTGCAACTTCTTATGCATTTACTACACACACGAAAAAGTTTCCGTCTTGACATGACATGTGTGCTACTTATTTACTCGCACTTCCAAAAGATTCTTCAATATCAAAGTATTATATTCTTTAATATCTGTACCACTACTTTGTATTTAATTTTGCTTGTTGAATTAATTTATCAAAATGAGATGCTTTGATGTAACATTCAGCAATTTATAAATATTCAAGTACCTTATTATAACTTGTGACATGGCATGGATTTATAATAAATATAAAATGAATTCGAAACATGAGGAGTACACTGAGTAAAGATTTTTCTTCATATTTCATGATAATGCTGAAAAACCTTTGGCAGGAGTTCAGAAGTCGTTTGTCAAGTTTTGTGGGTAGTGAGTCAGTGACGAAAACATTTTTGCAAAAGCATTTTTTTAAATAACTGAAAAATGTCTATTCATACTTAGCGTGAAAATCAATTTTTACACGACTTCCTCGTTGCTGCAGCTTAAATTTGTTTTAACTGCTAGTGCTGACTATCTTTCTCAAATACCCAGTAAGGTGTATAAAATCGTTACTCCAAGCAAATACCTGTTCCAAATCTCACTATTAATAAAAAAGCACGATAGGACCTAATTAGACAATCTATCAACAAGACATCAACGTGTTTGTCTGAACTCCTCAATTAACTGATTTGGGTTTACCCCGACAGAACTCAAACTACGAAACCAAACGATACGCTGTAGACAATACTTTCTTATTTTAACCATCCGAACACATTATAAAAGACATCCATTTCCATAACCTCCTAAAGCCAAACTTTTAAAGTTTGTAATATGTATAGTAGAACTATAATATGTGTACTTTGACCCACAATGTTACACATGTAGTAGCAAAGTTATTTCCAAGTGTCTAAAATTCCGACACGCGTATCAACACTTGGATATTTTTTCCTAGTAATATAGGATGCTAAATAATGTTTTAATTCTAAAGTTCAAATGTACTGACGAGGATATTGCAACTGCAAGACTGGAAGGAAACAAGGAAAACTAAATGGAAACATCATTCCGTTTTGTGATTTTGAGACTGCGCTACTACAAATAGTCAACTTACATATTCAGTCCAATCAAAATACACCGTCTCATACTTTATACCGATCAAGTTAATCTTCGGTTACAAGTTCGGTAAAAGGAACTAGTTCTTTTAAAATAGCTTATGAGGATACATGGCGCAATAAGTTTTGCCTAATGGGACAATTGAAATTATGTAAAAATGTTTAACTTTCGGTGTGGAACCACTTTTGAGGACATTTACATTTCCCAGTTACACTCTCCTCCTCTTTTCATAAAATTTCCTACTAGTGCCTAGATATAAACTATGGGAAATCAGGAAAAGTAGTAAGCCAATAATGACTATCTAAATTTTTCAAATGTTTTAACGGTAAATGTCCGTCTTAACACTTTGCGTACAAGATTAGTAGTCATACAGCTTAGTGTATTCCGGTTCTGGCATAACCCTTGTGAGTGAGTATATACATAACTAAGATTTGTCATTTTCACAAGACCGTTGCATATGCTGCTGCTACCCCGTGTTTATAACAGTAGTATATTTTTATTGGCTGCATTGCCTCTTCAAGTTTACGTAATTACCTGAACGATGAGACACAGTGATGAAGAAGAGCACCATGATAGATGCGACAACAAGTTCAGATTCAGTTATTCCGTGGCAGAAAAAGGGCGTGCATGCATATGTACATGTGTAACAAACCAAGACAGATCACAGTTCATGCAATCCACGCACAAACAATTCGCATTTACGCATTTTTCACTTCTCTCTCTCTCTCTCTCTCTCTATCTCTAACCCGTTTCCCCATTCTTTGCTATATTTTGATAGCTTTAAAATGTCACATTGAGTAAATGGCAAATTTTTTTGTTTTTTCTATCTTGCTATTTGTCTCTGTTGAAAGAAAATGCAATTGAGATTACCAAAGTTAGTACATCCGAATACCAAAACAAAATGTTTCATTGTAGTTTGGTATTTTTAAAGCTTTCAGTGTATTTACGAGCAACAAAGTTTCATCACATTAAAAGTCCCATGTAATTTTTACATGAATGTTTCTCACTCTAAAACTGGTTTGAACTAAAAATGAAACTTTAAAAAATACTTTGACTTGTACAAAAGTAAAACTAGCTGACAAATATGGCATTTTTATTCAATGAGGCTGTGGTTCAGAAACTTACAAATATTGAAAGTAATAGCCAGTTGAGTTATAATAATCTCCTGCAACTGACCCCTTGATTTTTCGCTTGAATCAAAAAATAAGGAACAAACGTGTGCGTGCATCATCTGAATCTAGTAGGGAATAAACTAACCTAAAGTTTAAAAATTTTACTTGACATGGTTCTATGGTTCACTGAAAAGTTATTATTTTGTCGTAAATTTATTTATAATCCAGCACTTAAAAAGTTTAAAGTAGCTCTAGTAAATTTACGAGTATTTTTCTTTATGATATTCTTCTGTTTATTTTAAGTAAATGTCTTTTCAGTTGCATATGCACCATATTGTCAATATTATTATGCGGAAAAAGAGGATAATCTCAACATAATCATGTCTGTCTGAGAGGCCGTCGTAGGGGGAGAGTAAGTGAGAGTTAAAGAACATACAGATTTTAAATACCTTTAAAACTGAATGTATTTACTGGAAACTCGCTGATTTCAGATATTAAAAAGTTTGTAATTAGTAATTGATATTATAACACAGTGGATATTTAAAATAGACAAAATGACTGCTGTTGCCATAAAATATTTGATTGATCTAATCAATGGTCGCTAATTGCAATCGTTGAAACGGACAAGACTAACTACTTGCAGAGTGTTCCTTTTATTCAAACTTACAATGTTTTATCCTTTAGTAGAAACAGTGGTGAAATTTGTTGATTTTAACCACGGCATAATGTCATGTGACTCATGTGTCGTTTTATGTTGACCTAAAGCAAAGTTATTGCCTCATTATAAATTTATGAATTTCGAATGTCTGCAGTTTTCTGTTCATGTAAAGGAACATTTTGCAAACAGACACAGTAATCAATTTATACTATGTACTTTAAACATTTCCTGTCCTTTCTACCCGGTAACACGTTATATTGCGTTACCTAAAGTGCATGACATAACCCTATGTTATTCTACTATGTACTGGTTAATTATGGTAGCCAAAAATACTTATACATTGAAAGTAGAGTTTATGCTATTTTAAAATGTTTGCTATTAAAATGATCACTGCTGCGTATGCATTTTGTCCCATGGCTTTTTCAAGTTGGAAGTGTCTCTGTTTCCCATTTTATTTACGATTTTCATCTAACTTTTTTGAAATAAAGTAAAAAAGTAATAAAAAACCTTTACCACATACTATTGCTAAAATCTTGTGGTTATATAAACAACAATAATGAGCACATTAATGACACTGTTTTTGTTATTGTGTCAACTACAAATAAGTCACATCATAATTTTAAGCACAGTTTTAAAGGTTTGTTTAGACTTCAAAAGAAAAAGCACTGAATACTTTTGAAAGCATTAAATAGAGAAACCAGGAGAATTTCATGACATTATCAGCTTCATATTACGTATTTAGACTTCGTATTAGGGTCGAAAATAGAACTTTTCCCCTGGCACTTTTGACGAAGAAGCGTTACCTCGTGGATCTAGGTTGAGTTGATATTTTTCAGCAATTGATTCAAAAATATTATTTTAGCAAAATTTAACTACCATGATAAACGACAGACCTGTGTAAATTGCACTAACGTATTGTACTGTAAATGATCAGTTTTGTTCAGATGTTTTTCACTTCAAATGTGAAAATGCATTCACTATATTTTAACGCTATAATACGCGTTCTTCATCCGAATTTATCAGCGATTCACACACTATGCATCCGGTAAAATGGCTACCATAAAACATGTGTCATAAAATATTATACAAATAGCAAATATCTCTAGCAAATATCCTTCTGTACTCCCAATTAAAGTGGTTTCTCGTTTTCCATCTTTTTGTACAATTTATGATCATAACTGAATTACAGACTGCCTTCACTATAGCTCTGCCATAACGTTTATATTAAGCCCATCAATTTACAAATCAGATGAACATATAGTGTCTGTTAACTGTAAAAATATAATAAAACTGACAAAGCAGCTAGTCGAGCTAGCAATAGCAGTTATATCTTTACAAAAGTAAAGAGTCATATTATTATCCTTCCATATGGAGTATGGAGTGTGTAATGTATGGAACAGATTTTCGCCTGGGTTAACTTTAGAAAAATAAGATTGTCAATTCAGTTTTGAAATTGGCAATGAAAGGAAACAAACAAATTGGGTAGATACACACTTGACTAAATACATTATCAGGAAATTATCCGATAAATTGGATTGAATAAACAAGCGATGATGTAAAATAATTAGGTAGATAATTTATGCACAAGACACAAGCTAATAAAGTCCTTCTGAAATCATGAATCACTGCAGTTACACTTACTTAGTAATGCTTTATGTGAATTGCGAATTGCGAAATGAGTTAAACACATGTATGTTTTAGCAGTATCTAATCTGAAAGTTATAAATCCTTGGGTCGGTTATCAATTAACTGTATTTATTTTCCTATAAATTGTAGATTTCATAAGTAATGCAGGACATGGCTTATTAAACTATACTCAACCTTTCAAGAATATAAATAAAGCCATTTTTGAATTGTTGTGGTGCAAATAAATACACAGATTAGCCACAGCTTGTAACTTATACTTATGTATATTATAACCGTATTTCGGCACTATTCCAATACAGTTTTATTTTTATATAAAATTTAGCTGCTTTCCAGCACTAACGAAGAAGATATGGAGCCACTGACTCATTTTTAGTTTGAATGACAACTCAGTGGTCTACTACTTATCAATGTGCAGCTCATGCTCGTTCCAGTGCAGATAATTGCATTGACCTCCTTCCAAAGCAATTCCCTTGTACTTGAAGTTAGTGAAAATCAAAATATGACAATTTTAATTACAAATGAAATCAAGTTTAATAAATATCACTGTTTGAATATTTGCAACAAAAAATTCCAAAACTAGTTTGACAAATCGCTTCGGTTTTCATGTACAATACGTTTTTACAATTTAAAAATACGGGCAAAACGTGTGTGCGTATGGACAGTTTTCTTGATTCGATCGCTTTATCTACTTATCTAGTCATCAGCATGTATTTATATCCAAAAGAAATGCTGCGTTACCATTTTTTATTCAAGATAAAGGTTGACAGTTTTACTTGTATGAAACGCCAGGGTGGTGAGTTTTGAAGCTGCCGTTGATAATTTGAATTGTAGTGATTTGAAGAAGGGATTTGACTTGCACTATTTTTTAAAATTCATTGTAGCTTGTTTCGTTTTACAAGGTTCTTTGCAATGAGCGAATGAAATCAAACAAAATATGGTCATCATGAGTCGTCGTCGTCACAAATAAATCTACACGTATCTTCTTAAAACTTATTACGTAGTACTTTAACAAATATGAGTTGAAGTTATAAAGCGAGTGCTAGCCTAATCGTTGCAGCAAGCTGCAGCCTACCGCTGATTTCAACATATCCTCAAAGCTAATTGATCATCATCGTATTTACATTAGCTAGAGTGCAAGTATTCTGGACGTTTATGATGAAGTTTTGATTGTGGATATGAAATGCGAATATTATGCTGCATGTCATATATATGCTAGTATGCAGCATTCCGAACCAAATTTTATGCAACGAGGAATGATGAAATGAAAACGGTGAAGGTTCATGACAAGGGCGTTTATCGATGATTTATGTTATTATGTTCTGGATGACGAGCAACAAATCAAATGTCATAAAGAAAAGAAATGATGAAAGCCATGAAACGCCTACGCAGATTATAAAAGAAAGCCAAGATCTATAGATCAACTGTACACAACAAATCTTTATACAGGCTAATGTGCTGAACTGGACGGAGCTAAAACGGGGGGAGTATATTTGCATATTTTCCTATGCTTTAAAGTTTTCAGAAATTGTGCGTGTTCTTTTAATTCATATTCTGGCAATTAGAATAAAAAAATCTTAAGCAGCAAAAACTTTACGGAAACTATGCTGAATCTCTACCATACCACACTAGCGCATTCCGTGTAGTTTCAAGTTTTATGGTCAAAAGAATGGTGCTGTGCTGAGTACTGAGTATTGTACAAAAAACGAGAAGAGTGTAGAACTCTACAAGAAACTTTCGTACGCGGGGAAAAGAAGTGCCGCATCGGAGCGCCGAGGAGAGGAATATTGTTG
>JAHZMZ010005229.1:0-11061 GCA_027743805.1 Lepidocyrtoides sp. E14
AGATAAGATAAGATAAATGTACAGAACAGAGACTTGTCATTTGCATTAAGACTTTAACATGCTACAGAAAAATAAGATTTTGTATTTCTTTGTCGAAAATTAATGGAAAAAAACAATTTTGTATTAATATTTAATGAAAAGGGAATGAAGCCGAGTCCAATTTGTAAAAAATAGGATGAAAAAAGGCGGGAGGGAAAGACCCTACTACTGCTTTCCTGTAAGAGAGATGAGATGACTCATCATCATGCCTTTTTGTGGTGAATCCCTTTCTCGGATTGGACAATGTGGTGGTGAGGTGATGAATGAACTTGATTCTGTGAAATATGGAAAAAAAAGTTGCTATGCTGCTGCTACTGTTGTCCTTTGTCCTTCTTTGCTCCACTGCTAGTTTTCTGGTAGTGGTATAGGTATGGTATACATGGCATGATGTTCGTTAGGATCGTACCCGGGTTGTTGCTTTCGAGTGGGTAGTTTCCACGGAGGAGAGTGAGTCATGAGATGAATAATGAATGCACTATGATGATGATGCATTAAACTGCAACTCAGTGACCTTGATTGAAGTCAGGCACTTAAGAATCATATTTAGTAAGTATGATTTTAAATTGGCGATCGACGGTCCAGTTATGGAAAAATGGAACCTGTTTAACCGGTCATTTATTATCATGTGTATAAGCCCACTGGCATGGTTTCTAAGAATTGTTATGATACTTAAATGTTCCACAGGAATGATTACAGAAAATTGTATTTTTTATGTTGTTGCAGTAACAGGAAGTGTCGTAGACAATTTGATTACAAAATCAGCTAGAAAGGGTAACTGGAAGGGATAGGATTGAGTAGTTATCAGATTGATGAATGATTGTATACGGTCTTATGACTTTGAGACTGACAATTTGCAATGTAATATGTAGTTATATTATTAACTATTTACCGTCTTTTAGAAGTTAGTAGGTAAGTATAGATGCAAGCATAATAATATGGGAAATAAGTCTGACTGGATTTTGTATAAGATAAAACATTATTTTTAATTTGTTATAAACTGCAACTTAAAAATGGTCATTTAGTATTATTTAAAAAATTAATAAATTGAATATAGATATAGACTTTGATGACGATGAAACGTCATGGAAATGACATTAAGTAAATATTTCAAAAACATTTAGCAGAGTTGTTTTAGCTTCCTCTGTATGTAGAATAGCCATAAGCGCTTAACAGAATAGGTACGTGGTAATGCTCCTCTGGTCTCTCGATTTCAAAAACCACTTCAATGTATGGATAAAAGGTCTTCTCTCCACGATTTCTGTAGTAGGATAATGTGTCAAAGTAGAGTTTGTATACTGCTGGTGTAAACTCCACAGCAGAGATGATATTTCCAACTCTACCATCAGCATTTGTGATTCTACCCATAGGAAAGATTACAATAAAACATGCACATGGTATATTAGTAAGATAAATTAAGAGCAGATTAAAGTTAATTGTAAGTCAAGGTTATAGAAATATTTATGGTAAAGCGGCTTTCACATAAATATTTATTTTTTAATTACTGTTCACAAATTTGTCTCCATTGTCCATTCTCTTGCTTCCAGAGAATCACATTTATTCCTGCAGCAGGTCGACCAATGGCTGTGTCCAGTACATGGGATGTCAATGGATTATGATTGGATGGCATGTCGGTTGATAATGATGTCTTGGAAGCGTTATCTTCCTGTGATAAAAATGCACAAAATTCCTTTGACGTCCAACTTAATTACTTGCTGTCTCGCGTTGCCCCAAATTTACTTCAATAAGTAACTTTTGTGAAGTAACGTGTATATTATGTTATACCGTCGTAGGATGATCCATGACAAAGGTAATTGCAAAAAGTAGAAAACTCAATGATGGTAAAATCATTGCAACTAATATTATACTAAGGTTTTTCCTGTCCTTTTTCTTAACTATTTTAGTTAGGTATACACTACACAATTAATCTTTGTACGTCAAGACGTTAAGCTGATAAAAAGCACTCTACCATGCAAGCATAATAAGTTTTAAATATTTACTTGATTGTATTTGACCAAACTTTTCCAGTAATCTATACGCCCCTCTCTCATTACGATTCTTTTCATTTCATGTTAAAACTTTTCCACATGCATTCGTACAAAAGTATAGTATAAAATCTGTCTCAAAAAATGGTGCGTTGGCAGTTTCGTAAACAATCTACGTGATTGAAATATGTTTCCTGGTATTTTAGCTATTTAGTCTACTGGTGTAAATATGATTATAATATGACCAACCACTCTACTTGACTATATTCTCTCTCCTAGCTCTTGTTTAAATATTTTCTTATTTCCTTTGCACAACATAATACTCTTCAGTACTACGGTTTTGGTGAGCAAATGTGCAACAAGTGCAGAAAACGCCAAAAATATTTGCAGAGTTAACTGACTTTGTAATGCTAATATTATTATTTTGATGTGTCAGTTTTTTTTTCATTCATGCGGCGTATTTTTGAGCAGCAAGGATGCATGCTGCAATGTTTGCTATTTAACTACCCTTACATAACTTTGGAATGGAAATATTACACGGTTAGCTTAAAGTCGTATAATAAAGTATATTAGTTGTAAAGATAATCTTGTTAGTGGATATCAGTGATGTTATAAAACCATATACGGTAACTTTCTTACAATATGTATGCCTCGTTTAGTTTTGAATAAAATATTTTTATACAATGCAATATTGAATAAGTTCCATAGTTTAAGGCGAACAGTGTGACGCATGGAAACATTAAAATATTTTAATAGTCGGCTAAATGCAGAAGAGAAAAATCTGCTGCAGTCAGCAAAAATGTCATATTCCTTGCAAGAATTTGACAACTCTAGATAATGGGATACGTGATGTAGTCTTCTGATATGAATGTTATGCATAAACAAAGCTTTAGAATCGCACCACGTTATTGAAAACTTTAAAATGAAAGTAACATTGTTTAAAAAACTCAAATTAAAATGACAAATGTTTATTTGGATTCTTGTACTAGCAAAAAGACTTAAAAATCCAAGAATTTTGATTTGTCGTCTGTCCGTAAAGGTTGCAATCAGTGCATACTTAACTTTTTTTTAAAAAAATTTGCTTCCAATTCGCAATTTAAATTTGATCATCATATGAAACCAAAAATAGGTCTAAGATATGGTGATAGTGATAATGAAAACCAACAATCATTTTACTTCATTTAAAAGTAGTTTAAAAATTCCAGATTGCAATATGGAAAACATAATACTTAATAGTATTTCGTAAAATATGTCTGCTAGCCTAAAAAATATGAACAAAATTAATACAAAGTAATTGTTGCCCTAATTTAGCTGATCATCTTATTGTCTCGAATTAGAAATAATTAGGATGGTCAAAATGTTCTGATGCTTAGTTTGTCGCGAATTCCCCTTGTCTAATTTTTAAGGTATTTTTCTCATTTAGTTATTCCGTGCAAGTGGCAAGTGGAACTTCAAAAATCGACTATTTACATCAGTTGAAGATGTTTCCCATCAGATGTATTTTAATGATTTGTGTCTTTTCTTGTAAGGTTTATTACTTGTAACGATATTTTCATCATTGGTGGTACAAATAAATAACGCATTGACTACAAAACGGCTAATTTCATGAAAAGATGATTGAAGTGAGCAACATACTAGTAAAATACGTGATATCTTGTGTAAACAATTTACAACGCTCGCTTCATGTATACAGGAAGTTAACGGATGATACTGATATAATAATAATAACATACATGCATACATAATTATATGTTTGCTCATGATGGCGGCTCTGTTGCTTTTACCTTTGACTTTTTCTTCTTTTTTGAAGATTTTGAGGATGCAGTAGTGGCATCCGTGGCTTCACCAGCTACAGATCCGGCTTGTAAGTGACTTGCTATCACTTTTAACCTTGTAGCTGCCGTCTCCCCGGCGGAACCACCACTGATGCTATTATCGTCGTTCAGCTTGATTTTTTTCTTTGGGAGATTTGCAAACAATGCTTGAATTTGTGAAGAAGCTGATGATCCAGAAGTAATAGGCTTGGAAACAATCACAGTTTCCCGTTGTTGACTAGGTTTCCCTTTCTCTTTCTGCTGACTTACACTTGCACTAGCACTTGATGAACCATCAATTTGCGTACTCTCACTGGTCTCCTTATTCTCATCAGTGTTTTTATTTTTCTTCTTTTTCTTCTTGTTTTTGCTTTTCTTTACCGGTTCTTGGTTCTCCTTTTGTTGTTGTAACGGCACTGGTGCCACCGTGTTCTTTTCCCTGATAGGAATTTTCAACAATGGGTTGTCCAAATATGATCCGTCCAAACCAATCTTAAAACTGGTTTGGTTTATATGAATGAGCGGAAAAACAAGAATTTATTCACGTTAAGAGCACATATATAGTAATCCATAGGATACGCCTAGAAGCATTCCAACTACATCAGTATTCACATGACTATAGCATGACGGTATTGATGCGTTTGTGTGGGGAAAATTAAAATGTGAATTTGTCAGAGTTCAGTACAGATAAAAACCGAGAGGTTCAAAGTGAAGCAAGGTTATTACGGTATGCAATTTACACTAAAATTTCTCTGCTCTCAGTTTGAATGGCAAGGTGGGGTGAGGTTATCTACATCGCGCAGGATGAATATTCAAAGACTTGCACATGCTCATCAGAATCCACACATGACTTGGAAGCAAATGAGTGCTAATAGTGTTATCATTGAATTAGCTGCAAATTTAAGTGCTATTAGTTACATCTTAATCTATCGTCTCGTGAATAAAACCAAACACGGACACTATGTACAAGTATCATGCAATCAAAAAACATACTAAGAAAATAAATAGATGCTTTAAAGGTTAGTACATTTCAGCAAACCAAAAAAAAAATAAGTTAGCAGAACAAAACAAAAAGTCAAACAAAACGCAATATTTTTAATACTTATATCGGGATATAATAGGTAATAATGGATATCATAACAGGTTTAATAATAAATATTGTGGAAACGGTGTTACTATTAATATTATTATTAATTCATCATTCAATTTAAAACCGAAACTGACAAGGTAGTTATTGTAAGGATTTTGTTTTATTATGCAATGGCGAAGGTAAACCCATAAAATCTTACTCTTCCTCCATTCTCCGCTAGCTAGCATTTCTGGGGTTAGCTCTGTATCTAGTTTCACAACTTGTACGGTGAAGTCCTTACCCTTTTTAATATTATAGTAGTTAACTGATGTTTGCGTAATCAGTTTTCGTTTCTTGAGGTCAGCAAGATCGGCATTGTCTACTGATGAAGCCTTGCCATCAGTTATGGCCATCAATTTGTTTCGCACCTGCATTAAATAAAGTATGTTATTAAACATGCATCAATAATGTTGGCCTTCAAGTAACATTATAGAGCCCAGAAATTTAAAATGTTTCAAATTAAATGATTACAAGTGATAAACTTCTTTGTAACACTTACATGGTCTTCAATCGTTGCTGCTAGGCGAACAACTTTGCTTACTCCTCCTTCCTTAACTATCTTTATCCAACCATTCTGTATAGCTTTGCTCATTCCAATTTTTCCAGCAGCGCCTGTAGCTTTCATTAGTTCTGGTTGGGAAATTCCTGCATCCCCGGATGGAACTGCTTTATAGACCACAACCTCATGACTTCCATTTTCCACAAAGGATTTTCCTAAATAGCAAACATTCATAATCTTGACTACATTTCCTAAATAAAGCACTTGAAATGCAGTTATCAATTTCATTTAAACTAAAACTGCATCTACTTGATTCAGCATATACCTTCAGTGGTCAATTCAATTTTCAATCGAGAAAGCGGATCCGCTTCAATGACATCTCCCAGACTCTGCAGACTCTTAATTGCACCAATAATTTTCTGATGATCCTCCCTAAACTCATCCGCCAACTTGAGGGTATCCACTGGGTCATGTTTTTCGAGATATTGGAGTACTTGCTCTGTTAGCTGTGCCATTTTGTTCTATCTATACAGGTTAAAGTAATCAATCATCAGAAACTTGGAACAAACAAGTAATTTCAAAGTGGTCACTGCACTGTCAAACTTGAAATAAAAATACATTGCTAGTTTAACTACCTGAATCCAATCTACGGCAGATTACGAATCAGCCAACTTGCATTTAGTAAGTAACAAGAATCCTTCCACAAAAGTCCTAACTACAGACTCCACTGCACCTGACAATCACCTGATTCTGACACCTTACCGCACCTAAACACAGTCAAAAGCGTAGAAATATTTCTATTAAATTACTGCTTATATCTACAAGCTTTTGTGTTTTTGGACAATCACTCCAATCTAATGTCTGATGAATGAAACTGTCTTCACAAGATCATCTGACGCAACATGTAATAGTCGTTACAAAGCCATGGCATCATTCCATCCAATTATTCAACCTCAACAGTAAAAATCAATACCACTAAATAACCATGAAATAACTTTTTGCACAAGCCAAGATTTATTCTATGCCTTACCTGTTCTCTGACTGTGCTGGTGTCACAACCTTAGGTTATATTAGAAACTCCAAATTATTTTGTTCAACTTGATTGTTGGAAATAATACACCTTGATTGTTGCAATTTTAAGCAATAAGGAACACCGTGTCGTGACATATGCCTCTCTATGCTCATGCCTGCTGTTGTGTGTGTAAAACTGCTGCAATTGCAGAAAATGCAAAGAGATGAAAATTTGCCAAAGTAAAAAGCAAAGAGTCAAAGAGTAGCTCATTGCTGCTGCTGTCTGCAATTTCAGATGATGAAGGTAACGACATTCAAATTTCGCGGAAATGATTCCGGGTATTTTGAGGATGTATGCTCATTTTTAGTACATCTCCATTCGATCTCACCGTACTATTTATTATGCATTTTGCATTGCAGTGATTTTTAAAGACGTTATCTCTTTGTTCATTTTTTTTAAATTCTCAAATTTGCAAGTTTGTTTGGTGCAATTTACAAAATATGTTGAAAAGGATAAAAAAGAATTCAAACAACACGAGGGATAGTTTGGTAAGTCATTAAAAATAACTTTTTAGTATTTATTATTTGCTTGTATGAACATTGAGAATATGAGTTTGCAAAGTCTGGTTTCTCGTGAAGCCCTTGCCACACTGCTGACATTCAAATCGCTTCTGTTTGAAGTGTGTTCTTTGATGAACCCTTTGATTTCCTCGGGTAGAAAAAGCCATACCGCAAATGTCGCAAACGAATGGCTTTGTCCTAGTGTGGACCACTTGGTGTGCCTGAAGTTCGCTCCGTTTTGCAAATAGCTTGGAACATTCCTCACATTTAAAAAGCTTAGACTTGTTACAGGAGGACTTGCTACTCAAGTGCTTTTCAAATCTGTACAACGTCCTAAAGGTGAGTCCGCAATTTTCGCAGTGGAATGTGTTACGCTTATGTGGGTTGTTGTCAGTGATATCATCGCAAGGTTTCTTGGTAGAAAGCTGAGAAACGGGTTCATCTGAAGCTGCACTTTGATGACACACACTTGATTTAATGTGTTCTGTTAGGTTGGATTTGGTTGTGAATAATTTAAGACAGATTACACAAAAGTAGGGTTTATCACCAGTATGCTTTCGGAGATGAACTTGAAGAGCAGTTTTATCAAGGCATATTTTCCCACAGTGTTCTCTGGGACAAACGGGCAGTTTTTGAAGGTAATGATGATGCCTTTTAAAGTGCTTGCCTAGGCTTCTTTGGCGAGTAAAGTCTCGTCCACATTCATGACACAGGTACTGACCAAGTGACCTAGCGTTACAACTACTTGTGTCACTTATCTGGTGCGTTTCATGAGAATGCAATTGAATGGTATTTTGTTGGCTATAAAATTGACTTGGAGGTTTGATGTCGCTGTTAAAACGGTGAACTTGAATGGATCCATTCTCAACAAGATGCAAATCATAATCTTCAGTTTGTATGCCGATAGAATTTACTTTGGTAGGCAAAATCTTGATTCCTTTTGCACCTACAATGCTATCCTCTAGCGAAAGAGATTGTCTTAGTGAGCACAACACTGAATTTAACTGTTTCTCTAAAGACTCGGCCATTTCAACTAGCTTTTGGCATTTGGAACACAACAAGGCGTCTTGTTCCCTACTTTGATGTTGTTCACTGGGTCCTTCTTCATTAAGAGAAATGAGTTCTGTAAAAGATATACCAACAAGTTGAGATAACCTCTGAAGTGAAACCTTTTGTTGTTGTTGTTCCGATGCTTGTTGAATCATTTCATCCTCAATCCCACCTATTTCAATGTCTCCCGAGCAAACAGAAATGTCCAGCTCGTCATCGTCAATATTATCTAAAATTCTTGAAAGTTGGGGTGAAGGAGCGTTTGGAGGTAGAACGGGCAGCAACAAGGCTGGTGTTTTGCAAAGAACACATAACGATATAGCTGTCGAGTCCCCGTCAACTGGAGATGAGGGGATATTTTCATTTTCCATTGACCTTTCGTTGTCGTCATCTTCAATGCTAATATGACTGGTCTCTTCATCATCATCAGTATCATCATCAGATTCATCAATGGAATTCTCACTGGTTGATAAAGACGGGGAAGTTGGGGACAAATTCACTGTTACTGCCGGTGGCACTGAAAATATCTCGGTTTTGGAGGCCTTTAGTGGTGTTCTATGCTGGTGAGGTAGTGTTGTCGCAGCAGTGCTTATAACACTTTCGTAAGATGATAGTTGTGGGGGGAGTGGTGCAGGATACATGAACGAATTCATCAGTGCATGCCCATGTCCGGAAGGTTCGCAATTTGTCTGTACCTGTGAGGATGAGCCAGGCACTGTACTTACCATCATCATATCAGGGTCATAGCAGCTCGTAGGCATACTTAAAAAGTTATTGTAATCATGATGTTGAGCTGGTGGTGGTTGCGGAGGAGGATATTGGGAGTAAATAAAATGGGAGAATGAATCAGCAGAAGCTGATGGACAACTCCATTCATTGGGTGGAGGTGGTGGAACACCGGAAGTGTAATTGGCAGTTGCTGGTGGAGCAGCAGGTATTGGAGGAGGAGGTGTGTAAAACATTTGTGGATAAACTGTCGTGTGTCTTGCGACATTAGTATGTGGGTGATGATGATGATTCCAGTACTTTTCGCTTCCCACAGTCACACAAGAATTGCAGTAACTATTCATTTCGCGAATTTCCATGATTGGAGCTAAACCCCCACTGCTACCACTTTGTTGACCGACACTGCAGTGGGCATTTCCGTTTGAAATGGATGGTGACAGGGAGGACACCACCAGCGCTGCCCCATTTTCTTCGCTTGTCAATTGCAACATTTTAGAACACGAGGATGAAGAAGAAGAATTTCGAGTGGTGGTCATTTCGAGATTCAGTGAAGAAGACATTATATTTTGTTGGGAAATTTTGATAGATTTTCCTCCCCTTTTTTCAATGATTAAACGTCATCCATCCATTACATAACGATTGTCTGTACATAAAAAGTAACTTTCTGTCTATCAGCATTGCTTTGTTGCTCCACAACAGGACGACGCATTCAGTATAAATCAATTTGGCAGTTGTTCAACAAAAGAGGCAGTCATGCAATCAACCTGTGAATAATGTAACAAAATATAACCAAGTAAAATACACCACTTAACTAGAAATATTAACAGTGTAGGTATTACCTACTACTAGGTATGCCGTTTAAATTAAAGCTCAATCAAGTATACGATTTTATTCAATAACAACAGCAGCTAATTAATACTTAATACGCGCTTGTTTTATACATCAATCTTGCCTTGGCCTAGTGATTTTTTTTTACATTGCTAACATTTTGCAATGAATAAGTTTTTAGGTAAAAAATCTGTAAATATTTACTTGCGTGATGACTTTTTCAGGTGGTATTATTCAGCCAGTCGCAGTCTCATTCAACAAGAGACGTAGTAGTTGTTTTGTAGTAAAAGTGCATATTATTATACTGATTTGCCTATCACCTTCTTAACTACTGCTTGATATGATATAATGACACCAGCAGCAACAGCAGACATAAATATTCACGTACTTGTCTAGTAACAAGGTGAAAAGTTCACCTGAGGAGAAAAATGTTACTTTCGGTGCATATGTTTTTGTTATGATCCTGTCAGCAGAAAATGTGAAGGTTACATACATTTTACATTGCTTGTGCTTTGCGCTGCTGCATTGCATGCCTAACTTTTTGTGATATTTACGACAAGTGAAGAAGAGCACGTACAAATAATATCTACCCGTGCCGTTGTTGCAGTTGCCGTCCTTCGTCTCCAAGCTTTGCTTCAATGACTGTGTAAGTACTACTACTACAACTGGCTACATTGTAAATACGTAAGTGAAGTCAACAAATTCTATATAATATTCAATTTAGTTCATCAGATGAACTTCAGCTCATATTAATCTCATCTTTCTGTGATGATGATAACCCACTCGGTTTCTAATTTCTCAAGGAATGTGTACTCCCTGCCTGCAATGTTTTCTCATGAAAAATGACGACAGTATATACAGCAGTATGTAGTAGTTGTTAGAGAAACATCCGTGTTTGCATTTGCAAAACATTTTGCTACCTATTATTGCCATTTAGTTGGACATTTGCAATTTTGCAGGTGGGGCTCCCATCGGATTCAGTTCCTCATTTTACATGTTCAGTGAGAGTCAGCCTCAGCCTAGAGATATTTGCTAGTATCCTCAACCAGTAAAAGTCGTGATCGTTAATCGTCATCATCATTGTTGCTTTTGTAGCATTATTGCACTCACTCTCGTTTTGCTCCTGGTTTCATGATAATCAAGATGATATTATGATGATAATAAAAAGACTGAGACCGAGTGGGATTGTCGGATTGTAAATACCATCAACATCCATGCCACATACTATTGCATATCTGCAAGAAACGTTTTTTTTTATATATCGCCAGGTCAGACTAGAGAGAAACTGTCCAATAAATTGCAAAAAAACTGCACTGCTTGCTATGCTGCTACACTACTCCAAACAGAGTTGGGTATCGAGTAACTTCAGCAGTAGAAGTACCAGTACCAGTACTGAGTAAACGATTCTCTCAGTAGCAGTAG
>JAHZMZ010005230.1:0-14870 GCA_027743805.1 Lepidocyrtoides sp. E14
GTGTAGTAGTATGTAATGCGTGTTACATAAAAAAACATATAAACCCACCCACAACAACATTTTGCATACAAGCAAAAAAAAATACTAATCAAAGCAAGCACGCACAGTCGTCTCACTTCGTGTACCATATTAATATTGATACAACTTGCATAGCGTTTTTTTTTTCTTTTAAAAAAAACTGTAACTAGTGAAAAAAATAGTGACACCAGACATACAAAGACAGAGTATCTACTTTTTATCTCTATATCTGCTACTTGTACTATATTCTTCTGGGATTTTGTTTAAATACGCTGTGCAAAAAAAACTGCTACTACTTTATTCTACACATATTATGATTATATAGCCAAGCAGAGAAGAAGACCAAGCATGCAAACAGACTCATCGTCATCATAGTCCTCCGTGTTCTTCTCTTCCTCAGCAGTCTGCTACTATCTAATAAATAGCATGAGCATCTGCCGTTGCAGCCACTACTACTACTACTACAACTTCTAAATAGAAGACCGTGGAATATATACATAAATATATATACACACACTAGTAAGGTAAGTTCGTACATTCGCCTTTTTCTTGGTCGTTGACCTTCTCCAGCAACAGCAACAACGTAAACTTCTCACTTCTCTGCTCTTTTTTTTCTCTCATTCACTCACTTTCTTACTCTAGTAATAGGAAACATGTGTGTGTGTGTGTGTGTGTGTGTGTTCAAGTTGTTCAATGTGCGCTTAGCGCTTACACTCTCTCTCTTTCACACACACACACACAACTCGCTAATATGTTGATGTACATGAGATGAAATTGAGTATATAGGTATTTATGATGATATGCGTTAACCCTTTAAATTCTACTTTGTCTTGTCTTCCATTTTTTACTTAAAGTTCCGAAAGTGCTCCCCGGCTTTTCCACTGCTTGCTTTTTACTTTTACTTTTTTGTCTTTGTTTGCGTTTTGCAGAAACTAGCAAACGGTGAGTTCTTGTTAGTGAGCGTAGTTGTATGAAATCTAGGTAGTTTAAGCTAAGGAGCAAAGGAATATATATTTTCATTTGCTTTTTGATATCATTACTTATAATTATTAGAAATAGGTAGACTATTTACTCAGACTTTGTTTATTCATAGATGTTTTTTTTCTGTTTATTTGAATATCACTGATTTTTCAATATAAAGTCAGTTTACTCACTCAACTCAGTTTTATCTGAAGAAGCACTTATTTTGATGTTCCTTTTTTTTGCTTACTCCGTAAAGTGAAATGGATTCGCGACGATGATAAGTAGGAGAGAGTAATGAAATGAAATGAATGTACCTTGCGAAATTAGAACTTCTGTTTGAAATATTGGAATGTTTTCATTTACTTTTTCTGGATTGTTCTGGAGGGAAAAAATTATGAAAGAGTACTTGATTAAGGCTCTGTTTTATGTAAAAGAGACGAGAATTAATTGCAATTAGTATTTGTCTTGTTCTATTTGTTTAGTGCCGTGCTTGTTGTAATAATTGTTTGAAGTTGGAAGTTGCTCAGTTTCAAAGAGAAATAAAGAGGACAGCTAAATATGTATAAAGTAATGAACAAATAATATAAAACAGAGATAGAGAGAGAAAAAAAGGAAAAGAAAGGAAAATCTTTTATCCCAATTTTTAATCAGTTTTTACTTTGATCCTGTTCACGTTTTTGTTGCTGTTGTTGCTGGTGTAGAAAAAAGTTTAAAGTAGAATTTTTCTTTGATGCTTTACAGAGATAATGATAATAATCCAATTCAATCGATACTTTTGTGTAACCTGTACAAGAAAATAATAATGCATATTATATAGCATTCAATATGTACATATATACATGCATACATCAACTTTTCCTTTCGTGATGACAACTTTGTACAGTTGTAATTGAACGCATATCAATGTAGTAGTATAGCATTATATTCTCCTCCTTATATTTACATGCACCTACTCCCAGCATAAATTAAAGTTTACTCCAGCACCAAGCAAGACCATATTTATGGAATTGAAAATTCGATATAAGTTTCATGCATAATTAAGTGCTTCTTATGCTGCATTAAAGCGATTAGAGATAAAGTATCATTATAAAACTCCCTTTGAAACTGAACACATTTCATCGTTGTACCAAAAAAAGTGCATATACTATGCTACATTGCAAGTAAAGGGTTGTCTTTCAAATGAAACAAACAGACACCATGCAGCGACATATTAATGTCCTAACGATAAAAGTACATGCAAACTGTACACTTTGACAGGTTCTTACTCAAACTAATTCTAGCAAAATGCTGTCACAAGGTTACTAAAATGTTTCATGTCTTACACATAAAATGTATACGTAAATACCTGATTGTGCTCTGACAATCGTTTGTTTTTTCTTTCGGAAAATCGCCTCAACATTCTGAACATTTTGAGTATGGTTTGCAAAGCAGGACTCGTTTGCAACGGATGTAATTATCCAGACTTAAAATGGAGAAAGCACTTTTTTACGCAATTATTTTACGGGTAAATAAATATACGCTGTTTATTATATAAAAACAGATACTTGTTTGCAGGTTATAGTGAAAATTTCACCATCATAAACAATAATCTCCTCTGAAACAGTCTACAACGTCGCATGTCGGTTTGTTCTCTTTACTGAGAAATAAAATAACTAATAGGATTTTACTCAGCGTGACTGCGCCAGAATACGGTTCAAAATGATCATTAATATCTAATAGCATAGTTTATGTTTACATTCAAAGGACCTACGTACGTAACGACAGCTATTGTCGAAACGGAAGACATAGACTTTTCCAAGCACATTAACTAAGAAGAAATTACACTTTTATTTTATACATCCAAGTCAATCCGATCGGTTTCATTAAAATTCAGTTATGATACTATCCAGAAAGGCTGAAGTTCAACTGCTGAGCCACGCAAGATACAACTCAAAGTTGGCATTTATTTAAGCTTCTCTGTTATTTAGACAAGCTGGTAATGGTACACGGTAGGAAATTATATGCGTACTTGCATGCATGCACATGTCTTAATGATGCGGCAATGTCGTCAGCACTAATGTGCACTTTATAATTCTGGTAAAAATATCAAAATATAATTTTTCATACTTTCCCCAAAAGCAGTTGACAATTACTGGTATGTATTAGTTGCAACCGTTGCATTGAGAAACATATCTTCATCACATAGGTAAAAGTACTCTTCATGTAATATTAATCTCTGTTCTATTTCTATGGTTCAATTCCACCGTATTAATCAGTACAATATGGGACGCCCTTGAAATTTGAAAATGAAGGGGTTTACTATGCTGTCCTTCCATCCGTCAGACACATTCCACAACTAAACATTATATCTACTCACAACAACTCTGTTTCACAATGGCAATTTCTTTACTTATTGGAAACCAGGTCGGAAGTTCGTCTCTGCTCTAGAAACAAAACACATTTTGTACTATTGGTATGTAATTTTTTGAGATTAAATATCGGTTTTTAAGGCCTTCCAATAAGAATGGTTTCTGCAATGCAGTTTAAATACATAATATCTCAGAATATTGTAAATGTGACAGAACATCACTACCGGTTGTAATTTTGTGAAAACATGGTAAGGCGACAGAAATTCGTACCAGAGAAATTCGACTCAAGCGACATGGTATATACAGCACCTGTTTACCATCCTTTTTTATCATATTGATTGATGTCATTGGGTTTTCATAATCCAGTGTTACACTAAACTTATCAGATGTAATAATTATCTTCATCGTGGCGTCAGAAGAAAAGAAACTATTTGCTCAGTTTCGTTTCGCTTGAAGTTCATTTCTTCTTTCTACAACGAAGACAAGAGACGGAAGTAATTGAGTTTCTTTTGCTTGAACATGCTAGATAATATTGCAGAGTGCACATATGCCTAATATTAAGTAACTTGTGCAAATGGAAAGGAACGTTGCCTCTGAGACCTAGAACTAAATACTTTCTCTGTAAACATACACATGCATTTTATGTTCGCCGAATCAGTTTACTTACTTGTTAATACCAGGGAGAAATTTCTGTTTGCTTTGTTCTTCTTCTTCATTTTCTTCGTATTCTTGTTCACAGCGGCCTATTTACAAGAAACTTCCAGGGAATTGGAAAATTGGTAAGATTTTGTCATACCACAGCAACGGTCTTCCAAACGCAAACGTATTGCTACATAGCTATAAACCAAGCGGAATTTACTTTGGTAAATTGCTGATCGAACATTTGACGTTTTAGAAAGGAAACTCAAAATCTAAGTTTATTTTTTGCGGAAGTCAAATCTATTCATTAATAGCATCACAGATATTATTGCAGCTTTAAGATTACGGCAAAACTGTATGATACGCAATCATACTATTTGTAAAGTAACCACCACACTCGTATAAACAAATTCTATTTTGCAAGTAAAGCAAACAAAAGGAAATAAAAGTAGCGAAATGAATAAAAATGTTAACAGGTTAGAGTTTTGTAAAGGGGACCTGGGGGTAACATGGTCTAAAATAGAATCCACCATACATAACATAGCATTTCCTCTCACCGAAAAACAGACAAAAGTTAGAATTGCATACAGTTGAGAATACGTTTGTGCTGTTTTCGATACGCTTCTTGAGTACTGCATACATACATTTATTTTCGAAGTTGATAGGCAGCAGTTTTTTTTTTTGCATAATACTCCAGCAATAGTGCTGAGGATATTATGCAAGCTAAATGTTGTAATAGAATTAAATATCAATGCACTACAATAACACCTTGATAATGTTCCTATCATAACTAGTGACACAAAGGAAACCAACTACGAAAAATGATCAAGGAAAGATTTAATTACACATGGCACGTGTAAAAGATCAATAATATTTTCCGATAGTAAATTACTTTGATTGCCATGTAGCCACACAGCCATACATGTATATTACATTTTCAGGTAGTTTCCCATGCATGTACATAAAACAACGCGACAGTGTGGCTATGATAATAATTGATAAAATCAACAAGCCATAGTAATCATCCCTTACAAATCAGATACACTTGCAATTTAATGAAGTAACAAGAACAAACCACAAACCAGGGTGAATCCATTTCCGCCGGATTCCTTTTCTTCGTTATCGGATTACAATTTTTAGGATGAATACTCTCGGAAAGAGAAAAAAAAACACATTATGACATATATTGGCTGAGTTGCGCAAATAAAGTAGTGAACACGATTTAATTCGATTTTTGCTTTAAACACGACTGCATATATGCCTATATTTCACTGAGCAATATTCAGTATTATTATTATTATTATTATTATGACGATGATCTCATAGTGATCGAGTTACATATCCTCAGGAATATTTAATGCCTGTCGTGCTTTTACACCACAATGCGTAGAAAAAGTGACATTTTATGTGTGTGCGTAACAGCCGAGTTAACAAACTTTGCAATAATAAAAATACCAGCTTTACCAGCAGCAGTACAAAGTACACAAGTAAAAAACATTGTTTTACAGAAATTCCACTTTAAGTTGGAAATTGCATAAATTCTAGATACAATCGTAAGCTTATGTTATATGCCATGATATACCATGATACATGCCGATTTGCTTTTATCAGCGGCGCATAAAAGGCTTACGTTAAAGCTTCTATTATCTAAGATGTTCCCATGAAACTCTGTAAGTATGCAAAATCGTCTTTTATTTGTAAAGACGACGATGGCATGACTACACGATCCTGCCAATTTGATCAACCAATCTTAACGCTCACGCACAAGTGTGTATTCTAAAATGTATCTTCTTCATCTTCGTCTTTGGCTCAGTGCGTAGACGCATTTTTTGTGTGTGAAAGTCCTTACAAAAAAATTATTTTGCTAAAAAGATCAAATCAGAGTCATCCAATCTTTTTAAACAAGAAAAAATATGAAGTGAAGCTTGCCTTTACTCATTTTGTTTGAATGCTGCTGGCTGGCTGATGATGAGAAGGATGATGGTATGATGCTGACATAAACTTTTGGGAATTTTCTACTTACGATTGTGCATGCGTTCCGAAAAAAAGAACACTTTAAGGTCATGCTTTGTATTTACTATACCACGATCATTTTTTTCCAACCGGTCATTGGTGTTGTATTAAAATAATCTGAAATGGAAATGTAAACATACCTTTACACAAACAAAAATCCATAGCGAACGAATGAAAAAAAGATCAGCGTCAAGCAGTAGTAGCCTCATAATCATATATAGTAAAATAGCATACAGATTTGGATTTGACGTTGCAAAGATGTCTATGATTTGTGATGTTTGCTGCTAGCCAGTTTTTTCGTTAAAGGTTACCAGAAGAAAACGAAACCGCATTTGCCAGCCAGCAGAAAAACAACTTATACAAAAAGATACAGTCCCGAGAAAAATAAAACGTGCATCTGTTTGTGCGTGAGTAAAAAATGCGAATGTTTTTATTATCATTATTACCACGTTACCCAGCATATCATGCGGTTCACTTCTAAACAAAATTATAGAGTGTGTAAAGAAAGAGAGAGAGGAAAAATCGTTTTTAAATATATTCTGCACACTAAAAAAATGCTTTGCTTGCTGCCAACAACGCTCCATGCGTTAGATAAATATATGTCATGCTAACGTGAACGTGTGTATGTGTATGTGTGGAGTGTTTAGCAGAGGTATAAGTTTTACTGGTAAAAAAAGCAATACATTTGCTCATCTGTGTGTACGTATTTGCGTTCATTATACTTGTAAAAAGTCAATTACGGATTCATCCTATAAAAATGCTGATTATATCACATCAAGTCGTTGCGCGGTAGTTCATGCTGTTTATTTGCATCGTACATGCATAATAGTAAAGTTTGTTCGTCATCTTATCATGTATACTATACTTACTGCTGGTGTATGCCATGTGATGAAGTGCTAGCACTACTCAAAGTCGAATTTGTAGCCAACCAAGCTAACCGCACTTAGGTAACTTCTTTATCCTTTTCTTCCTCTCGCCTCCTAGTACTTTACTGTCGTCCCTGTGTCTCTCTCTTTTCCAAAGGAATGACAGAACACAAAACTTGTAAACGCATTTTGATAAGATGCATAATACGCAAAGTGAGATCTGCGTAAAAAATTTTCCATGGTAACTAAATATTATAGTTTAAAATTCGACGCAAAAGTAGTAATGTATCTATGTACGACATGTTTATATACAAGTGGAAAAACGTTAAGGAATAAGGATTAAATTTATCATGTAATGTGCATACTTGACGGTGGTTGCCAAAATGGTGAAGCTATGTGTTTGCATAAAATGCTTGAATAAAAAATGAGTTAAGTCACTTGCTCCTTATAGCTACGATTTTTCGCACACTTTCTTCGCATGTAATTTTCAAACGTAGAATTTGATCCCTGGTAAGTTAATACGGATTAGAAATTCGTATGAGAAGGTATTATTATCTTACAACTGCCATTATGCAATTAAAATGATGGGCATTTTTAGTGCTTTAAAAAAAAATTAATGTATTCCTCTTTGGATTTTCACTTTATATAAATATTTGACATCCCGGGTAATTAACCGCTGTAATTGTAGAAATTAAAAAAGTAAAACTTTCATTTTGCATTCTCTTACATCTTACTTCCTTTGTTCAAAATATTGCGTTATGCGCTAACTGAATAAATTTCGTACAAAAAAATGTTACGTGATCCAATATATTACAAGATACAAGCCACCATCTTGGAACCTGTTGAAGTGATTTTAAAGTAGAAAAAAATTGGAAAGCTTTCTAGAAAGCTACTTTTCTACAAAATAAACATCGTTTTGTTCCCTGTCATTTGCTTAAACAAAGCTCGAATTGAGCACGCAGTATGACTCAGAACAAGGAAGAGGCAGGAAACTAGAAAGGTGGTATTAATATAATTGTAAAGCAGGCATTGAGTAGTCATCTGTGAAATTCCCTTCAAGTTATCTCTCTAGTCATTTCCTTAAAAACTAATGTTTCTTTTTCCATGTGACATGATTATTTCTGTTTTCCTAGAAAAAAACCATTATAAAAATAATAATCTTTAGCAGTTTCCCTCCATTTCCTAAGCAAGAAGTGTCATTATTATTATTGCCACTAGAAAGTAAACATGTACGCTGTTTAGAATAATAGTAACCCACATATAAAATTGCGTCTTTTATATACACACACGATCGCGCTATAAAACCACCTACACCATTTTGCGCATTAAACCAGAATGTTGTGGATTTTTATAGTGAAAACTATGAATTAGCCGTAATAAACAAAAACACGCCAGAGAGAAACGACAATGATCAAAGAAAACGAAAGCAACAACTTGAAAGCACGAACAAGCTATTGGAATGGGATCTTGCCAAATTTTTTTTTTGTCTCTTGCGAGTTGTGTCTAGAAAAGAAAAAAAGTAAGTGCTTCTGTCTGTGAGTATCTGGGCAAAACATTTTTGATACGCACATTGCGATTGCGTGCGTACTGATTAATGTAGAAATTTTTATAGGGCTGCTGCTGTAAATACGCATATTATACTATGACTAGAATGACGACAAACGTTGATCACGACATGATAGTGTGTAGATTTAAACTTGAAAGAATTAAATCAAACTAGTGCACATTTCTAGTTCAGTCTACAGTGTAAACTGTAAACAGATACGCATAATGAATGATGCTGATGATGATGATAATAGCAGAAGTAAAGTTAAGTAAAGCTGTATGCAGCATGAAATACAAAAAAAAATTATGTAACAAACGAGCCAGCGATTACGGGTAAAAACAAAAAGAGTGACAGTAGCATAAGTAGACTTGGTCGTTGTCGCTATAGTAGTAACATCATCATCATATCATGTACAAAATCATCCTCCTGAATGTTAGTTATGATGGTCGTCATGAAAACGGCGATCAAAGAGAAAGAGATATTATAGAAGTGAAGGAAGACAGATATGTACGTACACATTGAGTATTGGAATTTGGCACTGGAACATAGTTACACACACTCTGTGTCATTGAACTTTCATGCGGTGTGTACTCTTTACTTAGTTTACTAACTTAACTACTACTGCAACTACTACTACAACAACGACTAGTTGTTGATTTGGTGATGCCAGTGGTGGTGAGAGAGTGAGCCAATACTCCAGCTCAACATCGACATCATTTGCATTGATATTGACGACAACGACGGGTTTGATGATGATCTTCGTGATTATCATTGTCGTGTCTGACTATTACAGATTTTGCTGATGCTGTTACCAGAACCAATGAGCATTGTCCTGTATCTCATTTATACCGTTACACTCTTTTTTTTCAGAGAAAAATTGGCACAAATTTCCAGACTTTTAGACACACAAATAAAAGATACTGCTTCCAAAATGCAACGTATGCTGAAAAGAGCATATTTGATGAGATTAATAATAATCATCAGATATATGGGCAAAGAGCTTCTGTTTTATGACATTGTTGTGCTTTCCAGGTCTAATCTAATAGGAACAACGTATATTTTTTATATCAAGCTGGATGAATAAATCTTTTTAAGATGACTGAATGGTCTGTTGCAAAATATGTATAATAACAGAATGACGACGTAATGAAAAAGCTGCAGGAGTTGTATTCACATGCAGACAGAATTCTAAAAGCACGAAGAATGAAATTACTCATTAGGTATTAATGTCGGTGAATGAGTGTGTCACTGGTTACAAAGAGACTTGGAGATATTTTTTTTAGGTAAAAAGTCTTGATTTTATGACAGAAACATAGTTTATGTGTAAAGCGTCTTTCGATTGGTAGCTTTTTTTTTGCGGTGAATACACTCATAAAATTGACAAAGATGTAAAGACTGGATTACAGAGAGCAGTAATGTAAGAATTATAAGAGAATATCCATGCTTAACATGTTGCAATATAACATTCTTTAAACCCAAATCAATCTATATGTTCAATCTATCAGCATTTACAAATTATCCAATCATTTTAAATTACTGTAATAAAACATAGGTCAAGAGTAAACACCAGCAAATTTACATTTACAGAAAGTTTGCGGACGTGGTGCTGATGACGATCATGCATGAGTAGAACTTATCTTTGCACACAGCAAGTGAATAAAGAGTACGTAAGAAAGAAAATCGCGGAAAAATACATATTGCACAAATGCTAAAGAAAATATTTTCGCTGACTGGTTTGTGATGAAAAAGCATACAGATATGTGGTGCAGATGTATGTACATACAACACAAATGTCGAAGGTATAATTAATTCATGTTTGAATAAATATTTCATATTCTTGTACACAAAAAAAAACGAATAGACGTCTTTGACAAATCAACTCATTTTGTCAAAGAGTTCATTACTTTCTAAAACCATCAAACGTAAACGTACATCTATAAACCAACTAGCAAATTGTTTCAGGAATTAGTTGAAAGTAAGTAGTGCTTTGCAGCAAAATGGGATCCAGTAAGTTGCAGCTTTTGTAAAGAGAAACCGGAAGCGAGTTTCACTACTCCAATTCCCTTACGGTTTACTTTCTCTCCCCACAACAATTTCAAAGAATATTTCAGCTTTGATAATGTCGAAAAATTAAAGCTGATGTATACGTTGCATTCGACAATACCGTACCTTCATCCTCTGATCATCTCATCATTCCATGATTATCATTAAATAGTGAAGACTACAGACGTTTATGGTTTAAGTTGATCGTTAAATTGCTTAATTTTTAATGACGCATTATTGCGTCCTAGCTCCTTCCTTTGCGCTTATATTACTTATTTTTAATCACTCTTGCTTGAAAACTTTGGCAGAGCATATAAATGTTTTGTGGCTGTGTCTATCAATAAAATTTATGGCCACTATAATTATGTAAATTTACATCCACTCATAAATATGTACTGCAGCAGCATGTGAGTGTAGGTTAGTCATATGAAGAGATTCAAATTATAGTATGCAATGAAAACCGAACATGAGCATCATCATAAAACCGTTAAAACTGGGTAAATGGAAAGGTGGATGACGAAAGATGGAGGGTTCATCTTTCGAAAATTTTGTGATTACTACTATTGTACACTCAGCACTTCCTTCAGAAGCAATTAACGTTAACATCAAAAAGGTTTTCCTGAAACAGGAGTCACGTCGACTAACACGTCAACGATTTGTACATTCATTCCGTGTGCCTTTTGAAATTAAATGATTTGAGCACTAAAAATTTCACTATTGTGTTGCTTAATAGAGTTTTACACATACATTTTTCTCTAATATAAGTGCACACTTTTTTAAAATTGGGAAGGGAATAAATGTACATTAGAGTTTAAAACCGAGTGTCACCCAGTGATGTTTACATTCTTGGTTGAATGCTTTTTGGTAACAGGTACCTGCAACCACAGCCTATAAATTTAAATATAAACATACTTCCGCAGTTTGATTGCAACGAAAACATGACAATCTATCATGCAGCATTACTCAAGAGAAAAAGTAAGATAAAGAATGAAAATATACGCATGAAAAGGAAAGATGCTTAGTGAAAGTTCATGTCAGTCCACCACATCAACCAATACACCCACATAACTCTGTAATTTCATAAAGATATTTGCACGTAGGTGGGTATTTTCTTTCAATCAGAGACTTCTTTTGAAATAAATCAATCACACCATGTTTACTCAATTTTTATAGTAAAATAACAATTTGTTAATGACACAAAATTGCTAGGTACCGCACACCACGCGCTTCATTCTCCCTTTTTTATGTTATTTTTTGCATAACCAGGCGAAATCCTAAATGAGTTAGTTCGGCTCAGTAAATGCATACACCGGTTTCACCATATTTTTATGTTACTCTCAGGTCCCTATACTGTTTTTATTAGCAAATTAATCGGTAAATAATGCTTTAACTACTTTATGAGTAGAAGCGGACTTTAAATTTTCTAGTTAAATATTCGTTATCAATATTTCTAGACATTCCTTGATTATCAAATGGTATACAGAATGCATCAATGTTATGTATACGTAGTGTGCTTTATTGTACTTTTAATATTTTGCATTGTCGTAAAGCAGTGATATACTAATAGTAATGCGATTTCACGCAACTGCGCTATGCTGAAGATGATCATGATCACAATAGTTTAAAATTGCACTTATCGTATACCTATGCATATTATGAACTATATGCATTGTTATGAATGATAAATCCGTCATAACCATCATAGTACAGGGATACCACTTAAAGATGCGTTTATAGTTAGCATTTAGCACAAAAGAAGAGAAAAAGCATGCCTAGTTGCACATTTGTGAGTTGATAATGTACATTACCACAACTTTTGCCATACTCGCTTGCTCACTTTGCTAAATGTAGGTTTAATATGTATTTCAGCAAAGCTGCTTAAAGCTTCTTTTTGTGTGTAAGGAAGTAAAGCAATAAAAGAGCATCAAAACAGTAGCAACAGAACAGAGGCAGGCTCGGCCATTGAACTTGGCGTTTTTTCACGTTCTTGCAATGTTTGCAAATCCATTCATTCATGGAGTTTCCCTCTGTAGTAGTAGTTGTAGTAGAGTTAGTAGCAACGAGAAGCAGCAGCATCGAGTTTGATGATGATGACGATGATGATGATGATTTTCTATAAGCGTACGTGCAGTACTATACCTTACACTTACACTATGCCTATGCCACTTACTCAGTTTTATTTCGTACACAGCCAAAGTCACTGCGTTTTACTAAAAACTTGCCGTTGCCGGTTTCGCTGAAAACGCTGTGACTATAATAGGAAAGCAGATAGAAAATGATACATAGGTATGTATTTACAATATATGCACTTGTACTTGCATAAAAGAGGTTATAAATGTACAGCACAGGAGTTGCCATTTCATCATGATCAGTGTATTATCACCATCATTTTGTTTCGCCCATGTGCATAAATAAAAAAAGTGGTGATATATGAAAAATGCCAAAAATTCTTAATTTGATTGAAAGAGGTAGTTCGTTATCTTATTTTATTGTTCAATATTTCAATTTTATGGATGAAAGGAACTTTGCTTTTAAATGTAGGCGTTGCGAAAAACGTTAATGTCATGTTCTGTAGTTTTGTTTGCGAGAAAATATTATTGTTCTTAACGGGTATATGAAGAATCGTAAGAAGCTTATCAGATAACACATATTATTTAGATGCTTGATTTGATCATCACACAGCTATTTACACTTGTTTTTACCTTGTATCATTAGCTAAATGTACGCACTCCCTTTGATAATTATGCATTACTTTTGAAATGTTCGTTTTTGAAAATGTGCAAACATATTAACTCATTAAAAAGTCCAAACTATTATCCATTTATAAGTCTGTCTACGTCAGTCACTGGGTTATTTTCTATTTTATGCGAATAATTTGAATGAAGCCGATCCTGCTGGAAAAGGGCAAAGTGTTATGAATTACTCGCCCATTGAAATGTGCTCTTTGACTGAAGTGTATGAATAAAGTTAATTATTTATGTGCTATGCAAAACCTAAAGAAGAATGCATTTATGTCGCATTCTATGACTGACATAAATTTGAGCTTGTTGAGGTGTTGAAAGTTGAATGGTTGATGAAACAGTTTTGATCCTTCCCTAAAGCTGTTCATTAGTTAGATTTAAAACTCCTGAGGTTATATAGGTTTTCAGTGAATTAAAGTATCAACAACTGAAGGCTTTTCAAAGTACACGAAATGTTCATTTCTAACACAGAATGTGTGTTTATTTGCGATGCTTTACACATGATATTATTATTCATACATTCGTATCAACGTTTTTCCCTTTCTTGCCCTTCCCTCCGTGCATGATATCGCCGATTAAAAGTACATATTATACATAGTTAATTTATATAGTTACAGTGCTATGTACATAAATTAGTCAGTTGAGGCAATCATTTTAGTGTATTACCATGGTCCATATATTTCTCACTTTATTGATCATGAGAAAAGTATACTCTTTGATTGATCAAGAAGAGCTAAAAATAACGAGAAAGTTTCAGACCTACGTCAAGCTTAGGTTGTACTTTTACCTACATTTTTGTAAGGTCTAAGGTCTATTCTTATTTGATGCTTCCTCCGTGTCTCACTCACTGCGTGAATGCTATCATACAAATATGGAGTGAAAGCAGTTTCTGTGCTTTCCCCTTCCTTTTCTTTGCCTAACAATTGACAATGAAATAAATGTAAATAATAATGAGCGAGTGTAATGCTGAGAAGAAGGAGAAAGGCGTTCTTTGTGAATTCATTGCCCTTTCCCTCCATACATTTCCTAAAATCCTTCCAACGGATAGATATAAGGTATTTGCTTATACAATAATGGCATCTACAACCGTGTACCTGCATAATATATACATTCAGTGAAAATACAGGGAAATTTTTCAACATCATCGTCTTCTAATACTGCTTTTATTCTTGCACAGACAATTTTATAAATTTCTTCAATCAAGACCATCATCAAACTCTTTATTAAAGTAAAACACCACTCTAAATGATTGATACATATTTTCTACATAGTGTTTCTACACATTGTAAATATTAAAATCATAAGAAAATTTTGTGGACGTCATGTGCTAGTATTACTTATAAAGATGTGAGGATATACAAATTTTTTGTAAATGATATAATATGTAGGTATACACATTTCGACACTTTGCTTGTTCGGAAATTGCGGGGCGTAAAACATTGAATATATAGCTGAGTGTACCAGATTAGATTATTAAAAATTCTGTTTCTATCGATGCGAAATAAGAATATTGATTTCGAGTTCATTGGCTGGCTGCACATTGAAGCA
This sequence comes from Lepidocyrtoides sp. E14, assembly GCA_027743805.1. Lineage (NCBI taxonomy): Eukaryota > Metazoa > Arthropoda > Collembola > Entomobryomorpha > Entomobryidae > Lepidocyrtoides > Lepidocyrtoides sp. E14. The sequence continues at coordinate 14,726 of JAHZMZ010005230.1, forward strand.
TGAGATTGATGATGATGTGGTGCGTATAGTCGCTTGCCATTTTCTAACTAATAAAAGATTTTTACCTAGACCGACACACCACCGCTGCTGCTGGCAACCACTACCACCATCCCCGCCACCACATGCAATGAACCTTGCTCTCTTT